>RCUC01142015.1:0-20752 GCA_003697995.1 Taxidea taxus jeffersonii | reverse complement strand
ATAAGGATCCTAATTGGCAAAGCTCACTTCTTTCTTGTTTATCCTCATCACCTGCTTCCCCTGTGCCCCCACTCCCTCCCTCTGGGAACGATCAGTTTGTTCTCTATAATTAAGAGTCTATTTGTTGGTTTGTCTCTCTTTTTATCTCTTGTTTGTTTTGTTTCTTAATTTCCACATACGAGTGTGCTTTCTTTCTCAGCCTTATTTTGCTTAGCATAATGCACTCTAGCTCTATCCATGTTGTTGCAAATGGCAAGATTTCATTCTTTCTTATGGCTGAGTAATATATATATATATATATATATATATATATATATATAAAATCCATCTTTATCCATTCACCAATTGGTGGACACATGGGCAGCTTCCATAATTTGGCTATTATACATAATGCTGCTATCAACACAGGTGTGCATATATCCCTTTGAATTTGTGTTTTTGTATTTTGGGGTAGATACCCTAGTAGTGCAATTACTCGATTATAGGGTGGTTTCATTTTTAATTTTTTGAGGAACCTCCATACTGTTTTCCACAGAGGCTGCACCAGTTTGCATTCCCACCAACAGGCAAGAGGGTTCCTTTTCTCCACATCCTTGCCAATACCTGTTGTTTGGTAAAGGTCCCTTCTAACCATAAGAGTGGGTCTGGCATGCTTTGCCTCCAACCTGACACCACAAAATGCAAACTATCACATAGAAATGTCAAATGTTTCTTCCCATCACCTACAACTTTGGACTAGAGAGGAGTCATGACTGTGAACGCTATGTTCTCCTTGTAATCGCACTTACTCCTTCTTCTCAGCACCGGATAAAAAGGAAATAGGCTTATGATATCATGAGAGAGGAATGAGGCAGGAAGAATGGAGCCCCTGGTGAGGTGAGATATGTTACTGAACCCCATGTTCAGAGTCCCCATTTTGCTTTCACCACTAAGGTGTCAGGACTCCTTCCTGGAGCTACACCCTCACTGACCATCTGGTCCCCAGACCTCTGGACACCAGGGCCTGCCAATGCAGCCCCTCCCAACCTCCTCCTGCAGCACCCAGTCAACAGTGTTCAAGCTCAGTCACCCATCTGCCTAGTCGCTGGGGCAAAGGCTCTCACAATCCATTGGAAGGCTCTGCTTTCCCAGGGGAGGTAGGGCAAGTGGGGGTTACCTGGACAGGGCTGAGCTTCTGTTAGTGCATGAGTATAAGCAGGTTGAATGTAGATGGCAAATCCCCAATGATGAGGCCAGTGTAGACATACAGCAAGGGCTCAGTATAAGGTGGATGTTCTCATACTGCTATTACAGATACACACCTAAAGAGACCCTCTAGATGTGTAAGAGGCTTCTGCCTGATCAGACTCTGCTTCTTGAAGGTTCATCCATCAGCTGCACCAAGGGACAAGCAGAAGGCACAGCAACTGCCATCTTTCCTCTTTTAGAGACAGAACACCCATAAGGAAGTCAAAGCCCCACTATAAAGTCAACGGCACATGTTTCAAACATCCTGCAGGGTCACTGTTTGTACTTCCTCCCTCATCCAATGTCGACATAAGCGACTGGCGAAGGTGGTGCCATGATTACAAGGCTGGAGGGATGGAAGCAGCATGAGGGTGAGCGGGAATGCAGCACTCTGTGCAACAGTTTAAGCTGGAGCAGCTTTAAAATAGTATAGACTCTTTGGAGTGAACGTGCAGAAATGGACAGCTGAGGGACCCCGGCCACCAGCTGTGTCCCAAACACAGGTTGGTACTCAGGCTTGGGAATGTCGGCCCTGGTGCAGGGTGCCGTCATCCTTAGCAACTCTTGGTCCCTCCCCACCAGCTGCTCTGTCTGTCAGGATGGCAGGGGCCGCCGAGCAACAACTGCTTGGAACCGTGTGGACTATTTCTGGGCACAGGATGTGAGTAAGTGCATGCCATCGTAAGTCAGACCAGGATGTGAGTCAGATTGCTATAAAGAGTTAAAAAGGACTGGTCTTCAAAGCCTCCCAGAAGCAGTTTGCCATGCTACATGGCTATAAAGGAGCTACAGTCTGAAAGACACTTGTAATCATGGAGCCAAGGGGAGGCCCTGAAGAATATGGATGATTAACATCTGCTTTCAGCTCAGGTCATGATCCCAGAATCCTGGGATTGAGTCCTGCATCAGGCTCCCTGCTCAGCAGAGACTCTGCTTCTCCCTCTGCCTCTGCTGCTCCCTCCACTTGTGCTCTCTCTCACTATCTCACTCTCTGTCAAATAAATAAATAAAATCTAAAAAAAAAAAAAAAGAATATGGACAATTAGAATCAGCCAAGTGATAGCAGCAGTCAGAGACAGACAGCTCAGAAAAGCTGTGGGACATGCAGTGACTCTACTTTCCTCTTAAAACAAAACATTTTATCTGCAGAGCAACTTTTATGGGACCCAATGAGTGGTCCGAAACTGGCTCTGAAAAGAAAAAATCTATTGGCACTGAGGCATACAGATACAAAAATGACATCTGTTCATAGCACTCTTTGCACAGTAGAAAATTATTAACCATCCCAATATCCACAAATTAGTTAAATAAACTGTGTTATGTCCCTTTGATGGAAACTAAGCAGCTGTTAAGAGGAATAAAGTAATTTAACTATATTGGCATGGAACAATGTTATGTGAGAGACCATCATAGCAAAAAAAATCAAGTTGTAGAAAATGTGCTAGGAGATGGCATTTGGGTTAAAAATGGTATGTTTGTACATGGGCAGGAAAAAGTCTCTAAGGAGCTGGAGCACACCATTAACAATTGTTAACTGTGACAGAAAGATTTTGTACGTCCCTATTCATTGCTTGAATCCTTTACAACAAACATGACTTTTGCAACAGAAAATAAAACTAACAGGTATCTATGAGAGAAGAAGAGTATTATGCCATTTTTTTCTATGAGGAATGTTCTTGAAGGCCTCAGGGTAGCCTAATGGCCCACAGAGTCCCTGACTGAGGTGTGAAGGCACAGCAAGGCTGGACCCAGTTCTCTGTGGGTCCACAGAGGGTGCAAAGTCAGTATTCCTGAAATGCCATGAGAAAGGAGGGCTTAGAGGTTTCAGGAGCCTCCACAGATCACCTCTGAGCGCTGTCCAGTCTTCTCCTTCCCCACTGCGTGGCCTCCCTTAGGTAATTCCCACTTACCCTCTAGGTCTTGGCTCAGGTGTCGCCTCTCCTGGGGAGTCTTTCCCAACACCACAAGGCCAGGCCAGTTCCCCTTCCACCCAGACATACACTCCGTCTCAGTTCTCACTTTCTATTTCCCTGTGATAACTGGCTCCATGTCTGTCTTCCCCATGGGAACAGAAGGTCCTGAAGGCAGAACCTCAGCCTGTTTTTGCCATGTCCCCGGTGGACAGAGCAGAGTCTGGCCCACGACGAAGGCTGACACATAGGAAGGGTGCTTCGGGAGCCACAGGGGTGGGAAGGGGGAGGGAGGAAGAGTGGCGGGGCGGGCTTCTCTCCTTTGCAGTGACTACTCTTCTCCTTTATTTGTTGTCCTATGTGTCCAAGGGAATGATTAGTAGCGATATGAAGGTCCCCTCCCAAACTCAGAAGAATTACGTCAGGTGGGAACTAGCGGCATTTAAAGGAACTAAGAGATTACAGCGAACACTTCAGAAAATTTCTCAGCTGAAAGGTAGGACCTTTGATGCTATCTATGCCTACCTCCTTTTATTTCTTGGGGCCCCTGGCTCTGGACCCCTTGTCTGTTCAGGGCAGCTAGAGGCATCCTGGTGTGGGGGTGGGGTTGGATTGAATCCCCTCAAGACAGATATCATCTGCTGGTGTGATGGTGAGCCTCAGCAGGGCCAGGGTTGGGGAGGAGAGAAGGGACACTGACCTCGGCTGATGCGCTGCTTCTCTCCAGACAGGATGCCAGGACTGTCGATGATGCTGATGCTCTTCAGGACCTGATTGGGCAGCTGGGAGCACATGAATCTGGAAAAAAGGATCAAAGGTGGGATCAGGAACCACACCTCTCCAAGCTCGGATGAGATCCTTGGCCTCTTAAGGTTATTGCATTGTCTGCAAAGGGACTCTCTGTACAGACAGCACATCCACTGGTGCCACGGGGACCAGGTGCTGGACCAGGGGGTGGGTATGCTGTCACCTGCCACCAGATCCTTAACTGTTAACTTTGATTTTAGCTGATATTTACTGAACACTTCGGTATTCACCATCTCATTTGCCCCTCAGAGTAACCCCTTGAGGAAGAAATTCCTGTTAATGTCAGAGAAGTAACTTATGCAGCATCACTCAGAGCTGCGCCCTAAACCCAGGTCTGCCAGATCCAAAGTCCATCAGCCTTGCCTGCCTCTTCTCTGTGCTGCTCCTTGCCCAGGTGTCCTGGGCTTCTTCTCCCAGGGCAGACCATGCCTCCCTCGGGGTCACAGCCCCGCCATGCCGGAGTACCCTAAGCTCCCTGTCCAGTTGCACCGCCCACTCCCTGCTGTGGCCATGGAAGTACTGGGGCTTATTTTCACTGTTGCCCTGGGGTCAGCATCCAGTCTGGTACCCATGTGGCTTCAGGCCCTGCATGGGGCAAGCACCTGTGGGCCACACCCCAAATCCTCCAGGTGCCTCGGAGTCCAGGGGTAGCCAAAGAGTAGATAAAGTGGCAAGGGCAGGGAGAGTTCTGGTGGTGCATCTCAAGCCTCCTTCCTTGGTGCTCACTTGCCTGATACCATTTCTTCCTTCTTATCCCGATCCTCCTGCAGTTAGCTGCCCTGGCCTCAGCTTCCCCGAAGCAGGGTGGCGTGGGAGGAAAATTTGGCCATTAGGTCAGCAGACTGGGTTCAGGTTCAGCTCAGCCTTTGGCAAATATTTGCTGTGGGACCCTGGACAAGGGCCTCCCAGCTCCGGGCCTGTGTCCTTATGTGTAAATGGAGACACTTGGTTGGGGACCGGTGAGGTCCTTTTTAGCTTTAATAGTGAATAACTCTAGAGTAGCAGAGGGAAACATTTTGATCCTTTTATACAGGCAGCAAAGCCCAAGGTGGATCTCTGGTAGTCACTATGTTTCTTTTCTTTTCTTTTTTTTTTTTTACACAAAGAGGGGGAGCAGCAGAGGGAGAGGGAGAATCAGGCTCCCCACTGAGTTGGGAGCCCGATGCAGGACTTGATTTGATCCCAGGACTCTGACATCACAACCTGAGCCAGAGGCAGACGCTTAACCGACTGAGCCACCCAGGCATCCTGCTGTGTCTGTTTTTAGGCAAAACCTATACAGTGGCTCTCTTCCTCCTGTATTGTAACTGGGTAACTTCTGTATCTGTGTGGGCTGAAGGCTGGGAAACCCTCAATGAAAGCTCAATTCTTCCATTCAGGGGAACTGGTGGGATCACTCAGAAAGTAAATATGCTGGGAATGCAGGCCGGGGGGCCACACCAGCCTTCACAGTGCACACACCGATGGCACAGCCCCCCCAGGCAGGGTGGGGTCATGGCCTCACCGGGCAGGGGAGTGGGCAGCAAGAGGTACAATTACTGACATTTCAAAGTAGCTTTCTTTGAAGGTGCTCATGACAAGTTTCCCACACATTCTTTCCTATATTTTCAGGTCAGCCTGGGCAGATGTAGGAAAAGATACTAGGATCATTTTGCAGCTGGAAAAGTTAAAGCTCAAAGTCGTTCTGACATCTTGAGGTCACACCTGAAGGCATGGCTGGCTGGAGAGGGCGACTGAATATTTCTGATGTCTACTGAGCTGGACTCAACCAACCCATAAATGTCAAAAATAAAGGGTCAGGTTAATTGAAAAGAATCCCTCATTTCTGATTTTCTCCCGCCCCTCTGTACCTGCCAGACCTTTCAATAAGTCCCACTGTCCAAAGTTGGGAGACCAGATCTGTGAGAAAGAAGTGCACAGAGATCACTAAGCATTCATTCTTGGTAAATTCAGAGAGAAAAAACCACCACATTCGAGGCTTGGAACTGAGGTAGGAACAGAGTTCTGAGCACATCCGTGGTAGACTGCATGTCTCGTCAGTAATGATTCCGACTCTTACCACAGTCCCATCTTTTTTATTAGATGGCTTGAGACATTTGATAATGCTGAAAAACTGCACATAAATGTGGAACTATTTACACAAAGTATTCCTGTGAGAGACTGACCTTTCTCCAAAACCACAAGCTCACATTCACTAGCAACGTTTCCAAAACACAAACCCCCTGGATTCTAGTGTGGAGTTAACAGAGGGATCCCAAATGTATAAACTGTCCACCCTCTCTCTGCAAAGCAACAACTTTCAACAACTTGCATGCCTCCTGACACAACAGCAGAGGTGAAATCAGGCAAAATCCGTGAGCCACAAAACAAGATGTGGTCAGATGTGGTGAATGTAGAGATGTTACCTCACAACAAACAAGGGGGCAGGCTGAGGGACCCACAGGGATAACTGCAGAAAAGGGGAGGAGGGGAAGAGGAGGGGGTAAGTGGAGGGGGATAGGGAATGGGGCATTGGAGAGAGGGGAGAAGATGGCAGAGAGAGGAGGAGGGAGCTCACCCTGAGAGACGGTGACTGGGTTGTGTGTGCAAAACCAGGCTACACTCCATGAAAGAAAGCAAGAAAGCTTGGGGCCAGGGACAGGGGGGTGTGGTGGTGGTGGTGTGAGGATCAGGAAGGGGGAGGGTAGGTGGGGGCATTGTGGCAAGGGAGCACAAAGCTCAAGTCAGCTTTCAGACCCCTGTGTGGGAACAGGGGTCATACATGAGGAGTTAAAACACACATTCAGTTTCTTAAATAATGATAATCAGGAAAAAAAACAACAACCCTAATGCAATGCTGTTACAGCAATCCTGTATTACTTTTACGCCCTAAGAAAGGAAGGCGAAAGGCAAGGTTATTTACTGGGTATATTACAGTCAACCCTAGGTCAGGCTTTTCTTGTTTATGTTTGTGTGCTGAAGTGTTTCCAAGCACAGATTTGCTATCCCAAGATGGATTTCCTCCTCCTTCCCAGAGTGACTAACCTAAGTGTACCTGGGCCTTGCCTTCTACATTTTCCCATGAAATGCAGACCTGTGCCGGTTAAGCCCAGGAGCCTCACGGAAGCTGTTAGGCAGTATCTCCTCACCCAAAGCTGCCCTGATGCCTCTTGTTCTCTGATAAAAGGAGGGGAGGATGGGCACAGACTCTGCGCTTGACCCCCATTGCCTGCCACTTCCATGTCCGAAGGCGGCTCAGGGGTAGCTGAAAGGCGGCTGGATCAAGGAACAGTCTGGGCTCTGAGGTCCTGCCACATAGTAAAACAGGGAGGTGAGAGGAGTGGGGATTTTAAAATTGCCTCCAAATGCTAACATTCCAATTTAATGATCAACACTTTAAAAGAACCAGGCAGTACCTTCACACTGCTTTTGCTTTCCAAACAATGTCATGATATCCAGCAGTTACAGTAATAAAATGGCACCAAGATTTACCATCCGCCTACTATGTGTCTAAGCGCCACGCTAAACACTTTCTGTATACATTTTAACTCACTCAATCTTTGCCACAACCTGAGAGGTAGGGGCTATGTGCTGCCGTTTACATAGGAGGAGAATGGGGCACCGAGGGTACATACCACAACTTGCCAAGTCATATGGCTGGTAGGTGATGAGCTGGGATGCTAACCTAGGAGTTTGGCCTTGGTCTGGGGTTTTTGACTACTAGGCTCCTACCACCATTTTGCGTGTGCAAACCAACCTTATCACAGAAGGCAACATCCCCCAACAAGGAAGTGATGTGCCAGGGGCACCTGGGTGGCTCAGTGGGTTAAGCCTCTGCCTTCAGCTCAGATCATGATCCCAGGGTCCTGGGATCGAGCCCTGCATCAGGCTCTCTGCTCAGCAGGGAGCCTGTTTCCCTTCCTCTCTCTCTGACTGCCTCTCTGCCTGCTTGTGATCTCTGTCAAACAAATAAATAAAATCTTAAAAAAACAAAACAAAGGGGGTGCCTGGATGGCTCAGTGCGTTAAAGCCTCTGCCTTCGGCTCAGGTCATGATCCCAGGGTCCTGGGATCGAGCCCCGCATTGGGCTCTTTGCTCTGCATGGGGCCTGCTTCCTCCTCTCTCTCTGCCTGTCTCTCTGACTACTTGTGATCTCTGTCTGTCAAATAAATAAATAAAATCTTTTAAAAAAAAACACACACACACACACAAGGGAGTGATGTGCCACAGCCTTGGAATCCCGCACCAGACTCCCCTGTGACATGCTCTCAGCCCACCACTGGAGGGCGGAGGTGCCAGAGCCAGAAGACATTGCTCACTCAACGCTGTGAGCTCTAGGGATCTGAGCAATTCTACCAGCTGGAGAACTCCCACGTTGTCATCAGGCTCAGAGCACGCTGGATGCTTACAAGGGACACAAGGGACAACTCCTTCAAGCCCACTTGAGAGAGACCAGATAGAGAACACGACTTCCTAAGATGGCAAGGTAAGGGGAACACAACACACAAAAAGTCTTTGACAACCAAGCCCCAATCATTATCATCACATGGTCCTGCCACAAATGGCCGATTGAAACTTCCAGTGCCCAGGAGAAATTTAACTTCATATCCAGACTCTTAAGGAGCCCGCAGCTACCCACTTTGATTGAATCTTACAGCATCACCACTTTTACAAGTCAAGGCTGCCTGACTGCCGCAATGGGGAATGGCAACGCGACGGCGCTGGGAGGGTCTGCCCAGGGGTAGCAAGTAAAGATGGTTTTCTGGTCTTTCAGGACCAGGACCGTAGAGACGGCTGCCAGTGACCGGTGAAGAACAATGGGCAGCCACTGATTAATGGGAAGAGCTTCAGGGTGTTTATTATGGGTAAACACACCACAAAGTGAACAAATAAACCAACAGAACTAGTCTGTCACTCAGATTAAAAAGAAAGTAACAAATTTGCTGGTGATTCTTGGAAAAAGCCTCTCTTCCTTCATCTCTGCATCTAAATTAGCTGAGGGATGTTTCTGGACTGATGCTGTATGTTTGGGGGAAGTCAGACCAAAAAAAAGATCCCAGTGGTACTAAGTGACTGTAACATTCGTATAAAAAAAGTCTATTACTAAAGCTTCATACGCTTCATTTAATTACAGAGTGGTGACACAGTATAAGTCCAAAAATACACATTGTGTGTTCTAGTATTGCTAAATCTTCACACCAATGTGAGACAGTGGATTTACATTTTATCGTGGCTATGATCAGGCCTGACTAAAAGGACAGGTATGCTAGAAGTATCCTTTGGATTCCTTTAGCTCGAAAGAAAGTTGCAAAATTTCAATCCCTGGGGCCTCTGGTTAAAGTTATTTTTCAAAAGGAAACAGAGGCAATGAGGAAATGAGATTAAGAATTTCTTCTGTGGACAACTACAATTTAAAATTAAACTAGATCCTGAACTAAATACAATGCCTAGAGCTATCTGGATTTCAAAAAAAAAAAAAAAAAAGAAAGAAAGACTACCATGTTTAGAAAAGTAGACTGAGGGAAAAACACAACACCCAGTTCAAAAGCAGATGGCTGGGGCCGGGAATGTCAGAGCTGGTCCTGACACTTTTGGAATTGACGGAGATAGACGGTGCCTCCGGGCCTTGTGCCCTCGGGGGTGCTGGCTATCCATCTCCTCCTGCGTGAGTAGGAACTGCCTCTTGGTGACAGACTGTGGAGGCTTGGGGACCACATTCCCATAGGGGCAGCTCCCAGACAGGCCCACTGGTAGAATTCCTCTCAAAAGCGAGGGAGCACAGTGGGGTTTCGGAATGCCGAAATGTTTTCATAGACCTTTTGGTGCTAGATTCAACTCCTTTGACTGTTCAAGTGCGGAATTTCTATAATTTGAAGCTGCCTTTTTGGGAATTTGTCTTCTTTTCTCTGAACTGCTCCCGAGACCCTTTGTTACCTTCTTAGAAACCAGCCTTCCGCGTTGAAACTCAGGCTGTACGGGTTTCCCTAATGCTTCGAGGCTGACACCTTCCAGGAGTCCCTGGTACCACCTTGTTAAGTTCTAAGCTCTTTTAAAGATGCCCCAGGGGGCAGAGCCTTGAGCCAATGCCTTGTAATGAGAAGGCCAGGGTAATGACACGTATTCCAGGGGTGACCGTATTCCAGGGGTGACCCGTGGTTGCTGGGGGAGGGGGGAGGAGGGCGGGGAGAAAGTTCTTCCCTGCAGACAACCAATTCCCATTCCTGCTATGTACTGTATTTGGACCTCGTTCCCAGAAAGTACGCTATGTCAAGAGGAGTTTGCCTGCCTTGAGGGGAGCCCCACGGGTGTTCCCACAGGGACAGTATAATTACAGGGACAGTATACTTACATACCCATGTTTGAGTGCCCTACGCTAATTGACTTTTTTCTTACATAAGCCCTGGGAGAAACAACAGCACTGTTGTGTGGATTTATGACTTAGTCACGCTGTTTACTCTCAGGTGCAAAGAGACACATCCCATATGCATGGCCACAGAAACCTCCGCCAGCACTCCAGCAGGTGCAGGGTGGTGGACAGAAGGGATGAGCAAACTGAATTCTAACAGAGTCTCTGCCCTTTCTTGGGTAAGTCATTTTACTTCTTTGCTCTCAGTTTTCTCATCTGTTGAATGGCCACAGTAGCATTGTCTTATTAACCCAGAAAAAGTAGTGTATGTGAAATTATTACTCTGTAACTGGGGACAAAATCATCACCTTTATCATCATTGTCCATGGGCTACATTAAGGACAGCCTTCAAAGTTCCATAGGGGTGGCAGGCAGTGATTCTCAGTCCACATGTCATGCCCTTCGGCAGTCCAGTGGTCGGTAGTAGGGACTATGGGCCCGATGGCCTGAGTTCCAATTTGAGCTGCCACTTAGCAGCTGAGTGACCCAGTGGAAGTTAAATTAACGTCCGTGCATCAATTCCTCCTGTCTACGTTGGGGGTAAGAGCAGCACCTAGGTCACAGGGGTTTGCTGAGGATTTACCATTAAAGTTCAGAACTCTATCTGACACACAGTAAACGCCATATTATTATTTGTTAATATTTTCTTCGAATTCTCACTTTAATTAGTGCTTGATTATATAATGTATGGATTATTTTCAGCAAGTTTTAGATCCCAGATAATGAGCCTCACCAGTCAAAATTTTCTTAAATGCTTCTTTTCTATACTCATCTGCTGTATCTTTGGCATTTGAAAAAAGATTTGTTTGGGAAATAAATCATCTGCCAAAAGAAAACAAGCCAATGGCCATTCTTTCCCCTTGTGAATAAGGACTTCACAAAACAGGAATTTGAAAAAAGTGGCAGCTTATTTCTTTTTTAAGCCTTTGTCGGGCAAAAAGAGAGTAAGACATAAGGCAGTGGTAACAAAACCATGTGATTCCAGGCAGTGTCTCATGGACAAGGAGCTTGTGGCCTGCACTTTCCAGGCCTCTGGAAACTTCCAGGGCCCATCTTGGGACTGGAGGCATGGCTCCCTGGGAGGCCCTGATGGGGGACCTTTTTGTCTCTCTTCCCCTCAATTGTCTCGGGTGACCCTCTGGTGTTCTCCCACCTGGGCGCAACCCCTACACTTCTCCCACAGGAGAGGCTCTGGTACAACCAAGGCCACTCTGGAGATGAGGAGGAAATGCCTCCCAGACAGCATCCTGCAGGTGGAAAGAAATCATCTGGACAGTATTCTGCAAATTACTGTCAGCAGCAAGAGATTTCTCTGTGACTCCCTTTACATCATCTCCCCATTTCTATCCATCCTACTGCCATAGTCCCTGGCTGCCATTTAGATGCCTCCTTCGATTTATGATAGGAGCATAAGAAAGCTCTTCGAGTCTGGTTTCTTCCAGATGCATCTCTGGAGGTTGCTTGGGCTGCCCTCAGCAGAGCCACCACACAACGCCTGGACACATAATTCTTTCCCTCGTCCTTGTGAATGGCAGCCCCTGGAGTTGTGCAATGAGAAACCTCGGCCTCTGGGAGGACGGCAGAGGGCCGAGAGGATCCGTTCCCATTTTTTTTGTTTTTTAAGAATTTATTTATTTGACAGAAAGTGAGAGAAGGAGAGAGAGCACAAGCAGGGGAGTAGCAGGAGAGGGGAAGCAGGCTCCCTGCTCAGCAGGGAGCCCAATGTGGGACTTGATCCCAGGACCCTGAGATCATGACCTGAGCTGAAGGCAGAGGCTTAACCCACTGAGCCACCCAGGTGCCCCCATTCCTATTTTTAAAACCATCTAAAAAGAAGTACAGTCTCTTGTTTGGATGACCCCTCCCTGGCTTTGCACACCCCACGGCTCATGCCCCCAGTGTAACTTGTCTAAGGCAGGAGACTCATAAAAGAGGGGAATGGAAGGGCGAGGGGTAGGGCAGGAGAGAAGAAAGAGAAAAGCATTTAAAAAAAAAAGCTAGGGGCAGGCAGGTGAGGTGACCTGTCCTGGAACAATTAACAGGCTGGGGATCAGGCGAACCCCAGGGGTCCTCTGGGCTAAGTTCTCAGTGCAGCACACTATGCCTGAGCAGTGGCCACCCAGCCACCACTTAACACTGTCAGTGACGGGGAGCTCACTATCTTACAAGACAACTTGATCCATTTCTATGCAGCTGAAATTTTTAGAAATTTATTCCTTGTACTGTGTGGCCTTATAACATCCAGTCCTGGGGCTCTAGCTCTACCCTCTGAGGCCACCCAGAATAGGTAATAAATGATCATTCTCTACGACAAATTTTTTTTCCAAATATTTGAATACAATAAGCATATTCTTTATAGAGTCTCTCTTCTAGAATAGACATGCACCATTCCATTTTTGAAGCTTTATACGTAACTGGCAAGAATTCAAAGAAAAGGCTGAAACAACCTGACCAAAGACGGTGGGTTGCTGGTCCTTACCGATTCAGGAATGCATTTCCGAAGCGACTAAGCTTTCGAAATGGCTTTTTGGGGTCCACAACTAAAGCGTTTCCTGGGGTGCTGCCCTCAGTCTCCCCATACATCACAGCGATGAAGGAATCCGTAGTGGGCTCTGGACCAATTCTCATGCCTGGGAAATCTTGCTCCAGTAAGTATCTGGAGGAGGGAAACAGAAAAGAAACTTAGCAAGTTATCACAAAGCAAGAGGCCAGAAAGCTTCCTGGGCCTAGAAATCTAACCACCAGGGAAAGGATAATGATTGGCATTTTACTCATTGGCTAATGGCAAATTTTCAAAGCTAACAATCTACAGACCTAAGCCCCACCTCCCTCCCCACAGAGCCCTAGTAACAGATAAGGCACCTTGCAGACTTCCTGAGTCTTCTGAAAATATATCTTTGCTCAGCACAATTCCTGTTCCTGGTTCCACTGGCACAACAAACATCACTCCAGGGAAGTGTATCCCAGCCAGCTCCTGGGCATCCTGCTAGAACCTGCCCAGGCCCACCTCCTTTTACGAAGTGTCCCTGTTCCTTCATTGTGTTGGGCATACCTCCTCTGTGGGGCCTGGACACCCCATGCCTGCGGCCATGATGGTGCTCACCAGGGGCACTGCATTTTTCTCTGTGTGGGCCCTTGCTGACAGGCCCATGCCTACGGCCAGATGCAAAGCCCCAGCACCCAGCCCCATGCCTGCCCAGAAGGCACTCCATGTAGCGAATGAAATAACGAACCATCTCTCTTTGTCACTAGTGATCAGTGAGGCCGTGTCATCCTCCCTTGTGCACTTTATAGCTCCCTTGGGTTCCTTGAGGTCATGGTCATAGAAGCTGATCTCAAAAGAATTCAGTAGCAACAGAAGCTGCTATGGGGGACGGGGGTTGAAGAAGTGGCTGGGGGGGCGGGGCATGAAGTTCAGATTAGACCCCATTAGGGTCATGACTGGCCCTATGTGCAAACTGAACAATGATGCCCCTGCCTCCAGGCAGACACAGCCCCAGGGTCCACAGCTTAGCAAGCTAGCTGGATTTTACCCCACACATGCTGCCCTGCCCAGTGCCCCTATGATGTTTGACCCACACTACTGGGCAGGAGGGCCTAGCAAATGTCACTGAGGGTCTCTATTCAGGAGGCCAAGGAGACCAGTTGACCAGATACAGGCCAAGGACTGGCTCAGTGATATGGCTGGGGTGGGGCAAGGTGGCCAGAGGTAGCACAGTGGGGAAAGTCTGCTTCTTGTGGAAAATGGTGGAGTCCTACCATCTGTGCTCCCCATCACCCTTCCTCTGCTAGCACTTCATTCAGCTGAAGCCCCTCTAAGCCCCTACCTCCCCACCAAGATTTCCTTTCCATGAAGAAGAAACACACTTCCCTGTATTTGTGCATATGGAATGAGGCAGGGGCAGGGCAAAGACTCCTCCCTCCTTCCTTTGCAGCGAGGGGAACATGAAGAAAGGAGTACTTTGAAATACATTTCCTTCATTACCAAGTGACAAGTGGAAAGGCAACACCTTCAGAGAACACTTGACAGTGACCTGGAGTAGGTTCTAGGGCTTGGGAGCGGTGGAAAGGAATCCCTGTTGGAAGTGATTAGGATAGAGCTGTGTCCCAAGCCTGCCAGGGCATGACCCTTGACCCTGGGAGAAGCTCAAGGGCATGAAGGTGCACAGTTTTCACCCACTGACTCCCCATTCGTGAAGCTAACAGCGACTTGTTTATTTCTAAAATGTCCCAACTGATCAGAGTTAGGCCCAAACCTGTGATTTTATTTCCTGGGACAGAGGGGCTGCACTCAACTGTCCAACACAATTTTGCCATCTTTCTAAGAATAAGAAATCAGGCCATCTCTGAAAAACCTATGTTTTCTATATAAAGAAAACTGACATTGTTTAGCCATCTCAGCAGGCTAAATTCTGAACATTTAATTGGTCTCACTGCTAGTTTTGTTTTGTTTTTGTTTTTAAGATTTTATTTATTTATTTGACAGAGATCACAAGCAGGCAGAGAGGCAGGCAGAGAGAGAGAGAGGAAGGGAAGTAGGCTCCCTGCCGAGCAGAGAGCCCGATGCGGGGCTCGATCCCAGGATCCCGGGATCATGACCTGAGCTGAAGGCAGCGGCTTTAACCCACTGAGCCACCCAGGCGCCCCTCTCATTGCTAGTTTTTACATCATCCAAAGTTTCTACATTACTGTGAAGTTGTGAAACGAAGCACCAGAATAGTTAACATTTACATATGTCCCCTACATTTTGAGGAAATGTGAAAAAATGATCAGAGAATCGCACCCAGCATTTACTAAGTGCTTGTTATTTACCTGGAGTACAAAGCCCTCCATACACAATTTTTTGTGCGAACCCCATTAACACTCTGAAGTGGGCACTAACATTACTCCCACTTTACAGGTGGGAAAACTGGGGCATCAGAAAGGCTAAGCAACTTGCCTAAGGTCACACAGTAAGTGTGTTTCAGTGGAAATGGAATGCCAGCAGCTGGACTCCAGGCCTTGGGCTGTCTCCAGACAATGTTTTTTCCTTTGTTTGTTTTTGGTTTTTTTAAAGATTTTATTTATTTATGAGAGAGAGAGAGAGAGAGAGAAAACATGAACAGGAGGAAGGGACAGAGGGAGAAGCAGGCTCCCCGCTGAGCAGGGAGCCTGATGTGGGGCTTGATCCCAGGACCCTGGGATCAGGACCTGAGCCAAAGGCAGAGGCTTAACCCACTGAACCACCCAGGCACCCCTCCAGACAGTGTTTTAAACCTGGGTTTGAGCTGGTGGTTTGTTGGGCGATAAGGAGCACAAGGGGGGTGCGGTGCACTCTCATGCAGTGTGCTGGCCATAGACACCGCAATCCTGCTTCTCCTGAAAAGTCAGGGAGCAGAGCTCTCCCCCACTCTCTTCCTGCAAGGTCCTGGGGCTGCCCTGACAGCAAGTGGCCGGCTCTCTCTGTTCTCCCTAGAGAAAAGCTGGGGAGAGAAGGAGCTACTTTTCAAAGCATGTTCAAATTAAATTTTTAAAAATTTCAAAACTTTTGCAGGTACCAAGCACACTACTAAATACCCTTAGGAGCAGAAATGTTCACCTTCACAACTTCTTATGAAATTCCACATAGGTCTTAGCAATACCGGTGAAGCCAGCAGCAGCATCTCATGCTCTGGGAGACTCTAGCACTTGCAGTGTGTAAGCAGAGTGTGTGGATTTCATATACACACACGACTGTGGAGTTTCAGTTTTACAGCTACTCTGGGATCTCAAGTCTGAAGTCAGTCATCAGCAAAGCTAGAATTCGAGTTCAGATCACACCCCTGCCAAGTCTACTTTGATTTCCACTCCCTATGGCCTGGATGATGCTATGCCTGGAGATCTGTGGGACAGAAGGGGGACTACTGAGGAGGAGGGGCCTGGGCTTGGAAGAACAGCAGTCAGTGTCACCAGGCTTCCTGGAGCACACACAGTTCTCACAATAGGCTCAGGTCCAAGTGTGGGCTTAAACTTGACAGGCACTCTCCCATGGAATCAATGTTAACAGCAATGGCTGGCTTGCAAGACAGCCTACAATGTTCACACACACACCAACAAAATAGACTAACCAGACAAGAATTGTAGCTCTGCCTTTTGGGGGAAAACCCACTGTTGGGTCCCACCTTGGGTGGCTCTCTGCAATCTTGCTGCTTCTCAGCACCTTCTCAGGCCTGGAAGAGGGTCCCTCAGTTCCAGGCCTCAGGAGGTGAGGATGGGGCTCAGGAAGGGGTGGAGGGGTGTGTGGATGCCGGGGTTCAACAGTGAGTCCCTAGTAGGGAAGTAACTTACATGTAAAAGTATGTAAGTCAGGCCATCATGGCCAAGGAGAGGCTGAAGGACTTAGGATGCTCATAGAAATATATAAATTTATATAAAAGCACAACAAACCCTACTAATTTTGGAATAATAGGGGTTTCAAGGAAAAACCTTAAGTATGAAATCATTTAAAGAAGAGCAGGTGTTTCTTATTTTCAAGTTCTTACTCTAACAGAAGCTAGAACTACCCAAGCAGCAACCCTGCCAGACGAAACTTTAATAAATTATTTTTAAAGTACATTTAAATATATTTCAGTTTATATTTGACAAATATTTGCTACAGTATGCTGCTAATGTGAATCAGTTTGAAGTGAAAGGTGCCCCCAAATGGCAGCTTTAAGAAACCATTCCATCTTTGGGCCCCAGACACAGAAGAGAAGGAGAACTAGGAAGGGCTCTATATAGCTTCTTTACCTTGTTACTCTGCTTAGTGATACTTTCTTTTTTTTTTTTTTTTAAAGATTTTATTTATTTGACAGACGGAGTTCACAAGTAGGCAGAGAGACAGGCAGAGAGAGAGAGGAGGAAGCAGGCTCCCTGCCGAGCAGAGAGCCCGATGCGGGGCTCGATACCAGAACCCTGGGATCATGACCTGAGCCGAAGGCAGAGGCTCAACCCACGGAGCCATCCGGGTGCCCCTTAGTGATACTTTCTCCCACAGATAATAAGAAGCCAAAATTCAGTGTTCAATTTCATTGTCAAAGCAATGCCAATCAAAGACACAATGTATTTATGTTTTAAAGAGCTCATAATACCCAACTGTGGCAAGGGGGTAGTGAAATAAGCACCCTCATGTATATTAGTGGAATCATCAGTTGGTATAACCTCACTGACAAGCAATTTGATACTTTATGTTAAAAGCCTTTAAAATGGGGTTTGTTCTCCTTTTTGAAATCTATTTTACAAAATCCCTGAACATACGAAAAAGATTTTTATGTGATGATGTCCATTGCAGCATTATCTATATCAGCAAAAAAAAATTAGAAAGAAAATTGTGTTTTCTTTCCCATGGCTCTACTGCAATATAAAATTCACTTATATTTATGACTTATTCCCTACCTCCACCTGGTAGAGTATATGCTAAAGGAAAGCAGGGCTTTTAGTCTCTTCTGTTCACTAATACTTCCCACATGCGTGCAATGTGCATACGGTTGGGGCGTTCAAGAAATACTTGTTGAAATAATGAGCGTCTGAGTGTCTGATCACACTGGCCTTTGCACCACTTTGTCAGTATGCCAAGGCCATTCCCACCTCAGGATTGCTTGGAAGGCCCTCCCCCAGATCTCTGCATATCATATGGCACTTCTTGGGGAGCCTCCTGACACAGGAGCCTCTCAGGTCTGGTTCCCCATCCCTCCTCCTCATAGCCTAATCAGAGCATTTATCAGGAGCCGACATTCTGCCATGTTCCTGTGGGCATGTCACTGTCCCCGGATATCAGGAGCACCTTGAGAGGGAGGCCCTCCTCTGTCTGGCTCACTACCATACCCTAGCATCTAACACAGCATCTGGAACATGACAGGGGTGAACCAGTGTCCAGCAGCTGACTGGCTTTCTCCATGCCCTCCTCTAGGTGGCCATCTGGCTTTGGCCTCCCTCCCTCACTTTTCTGTACCTCATATAGGCTCTGGTCACTCTGTCCTGCCCTGCTGCCTCCCAGCCTCCCTCTCCCCCATCTGTCCTGCAAGATAAGATTGTTTTTCTACATACCACTTCCATCAGACAGCCTTCACCAGCAACTCGATCCTCCCCAGAGGACTTCCCTTCCCCACGAGCCATCCCCCCTGCCTTGCACTCTGGGTTCTTGCTCCTAACTTATGGTAGGCTTTATTCCCTCCTTGATTAGTCTCTTCCAGGTCCAAAATTCCTGCCCCAACTCCCCTTACTTCATTCCCTCTGTCTGGCTGGGAATCAAGTCTCATGATTTCTACCATCCATCCTACTTGCTCTTTGAGTCACCTGGCAAAGCATCACCTCCTTCCAGCTGTCCTCCCTCCTTGAGTCCTCCAGGACCTTTTTTTTCTGGCCACTCCCCACCTCCTCTTCTCTTATAGAACTCCTTGGAAACACCTGGCATGGGTGTTGTTTGAAGGCCTGATCTCCTCTTTCCTGGTAGGTTGTCCTTCCTGCAGGGTGCAATCCACATGCTCAAAACTCTCCAGTCCCAAACTCTCTTAGGCTCTTGACAGGTGAAGAGACCGAGGATTAGAGCCAGCAGTGACTTGCTGGTCAGACTCGTTAGCAGCCATGAAAGACTTGGAGCCCGGGGTTCCTCGTTCTTGGCCCAAGGCATTTGCTTTTACACCAGGCTCAGCCCCATAGTGTTGGGGTCCCACACAGCCCACAGCTGCTGGCACCCTAAGTAGGACATGTCGGATACATGAGTTAGTATATAACAGTCTAAGCTGACTGCCCAGAAGAGTTTTACACTGGGGGATGGGGAAACTCAGGCACACTGATGTCATACTGCCAGGTGGGCAGGCACGAGTCCGAGGCAGTGAGGGAGCTAAGCATGTTGGGGTATCCAACATGAACAAAGTGTGAAGAAAGTGACGAGGTTCAAAACCAGCCACCTTGGAGAGTCTGAGGGGATTCTAAGGTATGACATACAAGAACAGGTCACCTGCAGGCACAAGGCTGATCAGCTGTGTTAAACTTTGATGTATCAGAGGCTTTCCCAGAGCCACGAGTTCTAGGGACTTTGTAGTGTTATCTGCAATAACAAGAATTCAAAGGAAAAAGAGGCCATGGGAAGACTACAGATGAGCATCGCTGTAGGTCACAGCCGACAAGCCCACTGAACTGGCACCCTGTGCGTTAGACGGGGCTTTGGTCCCTGGCTCCGCCTTGCTGTCCTTTTCCTGTGTTCTCAGAAAAGGTTGTCACTTCCAGGGGTGATTGCTCCAAGCCATCAATGTGAAAAAAAAATGACAGACATCTGGGATTCCAAGCAGCTGGGCAGGGTGTTGGTGAGGAGGATGGGGGCCCCAACATCTCCTTGCCCCTCTCTGCTGAAGGCCATGGCATGGCCTCATCCAAATGGCTTCTGGGCACAGCCTTGGTTCAGGGAGCTTGGTTCAGGGAGCTGATTTCATGCAAAGATATAAGTGGACAGTGTCTTTTTTCTTCCATAGGTTAGGCTAGGAAAACAAAAATTTTTTAACGCCATAGCAAAAAATGTTTGTGTTAAGGGGAAAAGAAAATCTTCAGGATGGTGAAAAGTCCCTCAAAATACTCAAACACCATCTTCTCAGAGATGGGCTTAAGAATGCCTAAAAACAAACAAGGTACAGTATTCAATGACAGACTTCCAAAATTCCAGCTGCAAATGTTTTCTCCCCTGGTTATTCATCCATGCATTCTGTCTAGGTTCCAAATTGTGCTTGGAATAATGGAAAAGGCATTAATCATTTCAGCAATACAGTAGTCGTCCCTTATTCATGGAGGATACGTCCCAAGCCCCTCAGTGGATGCCTGAACGCTATACACACGATGATTTTTCCTACATGTACACATCCATGATATAGTTTAATTTATAAATTAGGCACAATAAGAGCTTAACAAAAATAACTAATAAAATAGAACACTTATAACAATATACTGTAATAAAAATTATGTAATGTGGTCTTTCTCTCAAAATATCTTATTCTACTGTACTCACCCTTCTTGTGATGATGTGAAATGATAAAATGCCTATGTGATGAGGTGAGGTGAGGTAAGGTGAAAAGTGAGGTGAGGTGAATGACAAAGGTCCTGTGAGGTAGCATCAGCTACTACTGACCTTCTCACCATATGTCAAAAGGAGAATCATTTTCTTCTAGACTGCAGTTGACAGTGAGTACATGAAACCATGGAGAGGAGAAGAGCACATAAGGGAAGACTACTGTATACCTAACTTGTAAGGGTTTGTTATGTCCTGAAGTCTTTATGTGAATAAATCTATTTCACCCTAAGTACCTTAGGGGTAGATACTATTTTTACCCCCATTTTACAAATGAAAAAAACTAAGGCTCACATAGAGTACATGGTGTACTAGAACCTCGATTTCTTACCCATCCTGTGAGAACACTACCTGCCCTAAATCAGAGCC
>ML104659.1:2974-69542 GCA_003697995.1 Taxidea taxus jeffersonii | reverse complement strand
ACACCTGTAAACTGCAACATGACACTTTTAGCTCATGTAATATAAATGCAAAGTATATTTGTAAGTGTGTCTAAATCAGTGTGACTACACTGATTTAGAAGGAAGGTCTGCTTTCCTTCAATATATAACAAATTACTCCTTTGGAATATGTTAAGCACTTTTGGAAACTTATTTTGGTCATTAGATCAAAAATCACTCTTCGGAAAATTAGTGCCTTAAATTATATAATAAATTCAAGTAGGTGGATTACACAGATTTGAAACTTGAGATAGTGGTTTTGTGCTTTCCTCATGAGGAATCTAGAATGGAGATTATATGGTTGAAGAATGGTGTTTACAGAGCTGATTTTCTTAGTAGTCAGGGCCCCATTTTGTCTGGTTATTTAGCTCAGGGCAGGGACAACCCCTCATGTGATCCCTTATCTTTCCTTATTGCTTTCTGACTATAACCATAATCCTTCCACTCAGATCCTGTTCTTGGATTCTGCTTCTGTTTCTTTCCTCCTTCAAATTTTCATTCAACAGGTCTACCAAATTCTTCTCTTGAACCAAAATAGTAAAATGTTAAGACTTTGTATTTTGAGTCCCTAGACATGGGTTTGAAAACAGCTCCATCTCTTTCCGAATTTGGAGTTTCAGCCAAGTTTCTTAACCTCTCTGAGATGCAGTTCCCTCACCTGTGAAATTAACATAAAAATATCTATAATGCAGAGGTACTTAGAGGATTAAATGCAGTAACATTTATAACAGGTTTACCCCATGTGGCACATGTTAAAATGAAAAATTTCTATAGCTGTTATTTTCTATTTGATCACTTTCTTCAACTTTGAGACACGTGTGATCATTCAATAAACATTTATCGAGCATTTATTACATTACAGCTTTGTACACAATAGTGCACAGTAGTTTGTGCTGGATAAAGAGTTAATAATAATGATAATGATATAAAACAGTTCTCTTATATTCATGGAGTTAAAGTAGATTATGATTCACCGTTGATTTAATAAGAGCTTTGCAACGAAAAAACTACATTAAACTACGTGTTAATTTTAAGGTGCACCATGATTTCAGTGATATATAAAAGGGAAAAATGTATAAAAATTTTGCATAATTATTGTCCTACTCCAAATAAAAACCTCAACAATTTCTGAATACTGGTCATCATCTTAAATTTTTCTTCCGTTATATTTGTTCTATTATCCAGCCAACCTATTTCTCTTCTATTGTTCCCATAGGCTCTCCCCAATCCTGTGGTTGTTGGTCAGGGGTACATTCAGGCTCTGAGTCTTAGTCGCCCATTGTTTTGTTAATGCTGTGGGATATGCCTGAAAATTCCAGTCCTGGTAAGGTGTCACATTTAAGGAAACACAGTGAAAAGTAATTTCATACAGTTTCAGTGGTCATTTCTTGCTTCCTCTCTTGCAGAACTTGAAAGAATACCCAATCCTTCATCCCCAGCGCCCCATATCTCCACACCCCATTCCTTCTTCTATGTCTTTCAAACTGCTCAATCTCTCCAAAACCTCTTTTTCTACTTCTCTCATTCTTAGCATTCTCCATAATATTCTTTCACCTCTGTGATTAAAATCAGAGAGGAAGGAAATGCCAAGTAGGCAATGCCAGGATTTTTCCTAATTGGAGGCAAGAGGAAGGTGAAGCTATGAATTTTTATTCATAGTTAATAGTTTCATTTCTGTTATGAGTTACAACTTCTTGCTAGTCTCACCTAAGGATTGAGCACAATGAAGCATATTGGGCTAAGGGGTGAAGATGGGATCAGCTGAAAGTGTGGAGAACTGACAGATTTGGTTCCTGCAAATGCCTAAATCCTCTTGGGCACATTTCTGTAACCTTGGCAATTGGGTATCCTTTACTCTTTCCCATGCAGACCTTAGGGACCATCCTGGGCTTGTGTAGGAGCAACATAAAACCCTATAGAAGTTGCTCTTTGGTTCAATATGAACCTAGTTTTACCATTGGTTCCTCTGATACTTGAGCCCTCTTTCTCTGGTAACACTGATATTCCAGGTACCACTGATTGAGATCTAAGTGCCAATTCTTAAAGATTTTTCAGGACATTTAAGGTTAACACAATAGCCATAAAACAATCATTCAATAATGTGTAAGGCTAGCAAAAAAACCAAGAGTATTGATATTAAAAATATCCATAACTTACTATAATAATTTGACCATGGCATTACTATTTTGCTATCTTGTAATTTATATTGATCTTTAGTTATAGGATTTTTTTTTTTAAGTGGGGGATGCCAGCATATTGGATTTACCTTATTAGAGTAAGTACTGAGTTTTGGAGGAACTGAAATTTTAGGTCTGGGATAGTATGCTCTAGAGAATACTGCTTCAGATTTGTTTCATGTACCTTATATCTTCCATGTAGAAAGGGAAGCTGCACAATATATAGTAAATTAGGACAATGATATTATTGGGTTAAATCACAACTTAATTATTCAGTTACTTGAGGCTACATAATCATTGAGCCATATCTTCTGATAATGTTCCCTTAGACTCTCTGGGAGTAACCAAATTTAGAATGATGTGCTGTCATGCAATTTCTAAGAAACATTTTGTGTGCCGTCCTTGGTGATTGGTTAGCAATGCCTCAGAGATTACTGTTTGTGTAAATTTCATTAGTATTTTACTTCAAACATGATGAAAGTGTTTTTTAAAAATTTAGTTGAGATCTAAAACAAAACCAGATATAATTAGGGACTTGGAGCCACAGAGGATTTGTTTGAGGAGCAAAACTGTATTCATGGAGTTATAAAGTTTATCTGAAGTTTATAATTTAGTTAAAATTATCAAGTATTTGTAAAGTTGCTGGATTTAAAATATGCTAAACGTTTTTGTAGAGACTCTCAGACATTTGGTAGAAGAGACAGTTAGGTTTAAAGATAGCCAAACGCTGAAAATGGAAGTGCTAGTTATTCCCTCACTGTCACTCCAAGTCTCACTGCATAATTATGCTAGAGTTGTCACATGTTCCCTAGAGGATCCAGTTCAGCAATGTACATCCTACCTCTAGGTTTGTTTCCCCAGTCCTATAAGCCATGGGGGCTGTGGGTAATCACCGATTTACTCATATTATCATGCTGCACATTTAGCCATAGCATTTGCATTGTATTGTTAAGGACAATGGATATTTCCTCATGGTTTGGAGTTTCCCAAGCTAACAAATATAACCATTTTTTTCTCTCCAAAAACTATGTCTGCAATCTAGATAAATTATCAGCAGTTGCATAGTGATAACTGTATAATAAATTCATGGTTCAAATGAATCAATATGGTTATAGCCATAGTTAACTTAGACTGGTGTCAGAACTTGTGCTTCCTCTAACTTACAATTTTTATAAATACATCAAAAAACTGCATGTTAAAATGACATATTAGAACCATGAGCCAATGTACAGTGAATAGTGATAGTGTTTTAAGGACAAGACTAGAAAAAAATAAAGACCCCCAAGTGCAATTGCATACTTTCTTATTAATCATCAACATTAATAATTGTTGCTTAAAATAATTCTAGTTTTACCTCTGAAGCTGAGTAATATTATTAACTCAAAATTTTATAAAAAGCCATTTTGTGAAGACATAGATCTGATACTTGGTGGCTTCTGCACAGTTTCTTTTTTCCTCTTTTAATCACATCACTGTACAAATCGGTATTCAGTTCTCTTATGTTCTTGCTTCTCAGAAGAAAGGATCCACATAGATTACCCAACTTGGATCCTCTACTTGTGGCCAAGTATAAAGTGAGAGGAAATTTTAAGAAGGTCTCTTTTCCAAACAAGATTACCTTCAGCCCCATGTCCTTCATCCTGTCCAGTTCCCCATTCTTTTTTTTTTTTTTTTAAGATTTTATTTATTTACTTGTTAGAGAGAGAGAGAGAGTGAGCACAGGCAGACAGAAGCAGAGGGAGAAAGAGGCTCCCTGCCAAGCAAGGAGCCCGATGGGGGACTGGATCCTAGGACGCTGGGATCATGACCTGAGCTGAAGGCAGCTGCCCAACCAACTGAGCCACCCAGGCGTCCCCAGTTCCCCATTCTTTTTTTTTTTTTTAAATATTTTATTTATTTATTTGACAGACAGAGATCACAAGCAGGCAGTGAGGCAGGCAGAGAGAGAGGAGGAAGCAGGCTCCCCGCTGAGCAGAAAGCCCGATGCGGGGCTCCATCCCAGGACTCTGGGATCATGACCTGAGCCGAAGGCAGAGGCTTTAACCCAGTGAGCCACCCAGGCGCCCCCCAGTTCCCCATTCTTTTTTTTTTTTTTTTTTAAAGATTTTATTTATTTGTTACAGAGAGAGAGAGAGAGAGAGAGAGCGAGCACAGGCAGACAGAGTGGCAGGCAGAGGCCGAGGGAGAAGCAGGCTCCCTGACGAGCAGGGAGCCCGACGTGGGACTCGATCCCAGGAGGCTGGGATCATGACCTGAGCCGAAGGCAGCCGCTTAACCAACTGAGCCACCCAGGCGTCCCCAGTTCCCCATTCTTAAGAACTAATATTGCTGTGAGGTAAATAACCAAATTTAGATCTTTATTATTATTTTTTTAGATCTTTATTTGTAGTATTAGATTTTATTTTCCTTTTTTAGCCATTATAGGAGCTGCATTCTGTTCTTCATAGTACATTTTTATCAAGAAATGAAATGTATTTTTCATGTTTCAGGACCTACTTTAGATTCCACCTGTGTCTTGAAGATTTCCCTGATAATTCTAGCATGGCATACTCCCTTTTATGAAATTTTATGTTTATTATTTTCATTGTGCATTTAGGATCCTGACTACTAGAAGTACTTTGCTTTTTTATGAATCCTTGAATATGCATATGAAAGTTGAATATTGAAAGGTGACTTTATGTTGAAAGGATGAGATGTGCTTTTGTTCCCAGATTGCTAAATATATCATAAAATCTCATTACACCTTATGTTTTAGAGACAATTTACAATGATATATACTGAGACTTCCTTGACTTCTTTAATTTTACTCTTTTCAGGTATAATTGAATATGTAATTGATAAGCTAAGGCCCAGTTATCATTCGTATTTTCTCAATTGTATTAAAAATTGTATTAAAATTATGAAATGACTGGTAACAGCATTTTTACTTCTATTGACACACTAGTTTTACATCATATTGGTAGATACCCAAGATATAATAATTCATTCTTGACTTATTAAAGTCTAATACAAATTATTAATTTTATCCCAAATCTGATAATGTTTGAACCTCAGGACCTTTGAGCTCTATTTATTCTCTTAAATAATTCTGGTTTAGGATTTTAGTTCTACATGTGTTTCAACCAATAAAGACATTATAACTTTGTATAATTACTATTCCTTCAAAATGACCCAATAATATTTTTCTTTCTCTTCTGCTTTGTCAAATTTTCAACTAGGATGAATTTTTATTTGCCTAAAGAATTCCTTTTAGATTTTCTTTTAGCATGGGTCTTCTAGCAGAGAGAGAGTGAGAGAGAGAAAGAAAGAAAGAAAGAAGAGAAAAGAAAAGAATCAAATCCCTTGTATTTTCATCTAAAAATGACTTTATTTTACCTTCATTTTTGAAAGAAACTTTTCATTGGATATAGAATTTTAAGTTGGCTGTTATTTTCTTTTAGCACTCAGAAGTGTTTATTCTATTGTTCCTGGTGTGCAGTTTTGTCGAGAACTTAGTCGCCGTTCTTACAGTTACTACTTCAAAAGTAATGTTTTTTAAAAATCCCTGTCACTTCTTCAGACTTCCTTTTTGTCCTTGATATTTTGCATTGTTACTATGATGTGCCTAGATGTGGTTTCCTTTGTGTTTTTCCTCCTTTGAATTGAGTTTTTCCTCATTGGAATTCTTTGGGTCGATGTCTTTTATCAGATTTAGAAAATATTCAGCCATTGTCTCTTCAAATATCGTTTCTGCCTTATTCTTTCACTTTTTTCCTTCTCAGACTCCAACTATAAGTGTGTCTGGCATGTTCCCATGTGTCTATTTTACTTATCCAATGTATTTCATTTTACTAATCCTGCTGTCTCTAATCTGCTCCATTTAACATAGATGTATATCTATCTAATATAGTTATTACTTTAAGATACATATATTTAAATTTTTTAAGTTCCATAATATCCATTCAATTATTTCTATAGATGACAGTTTTATGCTGAACCCCTTGATCTTTTCATTTATTATGTGTACCTTGTCCCTTTTTTTTTGAACATATGAGTCAGAGTTATTTTTACATCTTTGTGTGTTAATTCCAAAGCTAGATTATATGTGTGTCTGTTTATGATTTTGATGTTATTTGTCTGCTTTTTCTGTACTTCCTATGTTTTTCCAATTTTTAAAAATTGTATCTGGACATTGTGTACTAAAGAGCCTTAGAAAATCTGGGGATGTTATATTGCACCAGTGATGGTTTTTCCCTTCCTGTGTTCCAGACAGGATGAACCAGCAGATCATGTCAATTCAACAAGAAACTGAATTGGGTCAAAACTTGGTTGGAGGATTAGAAAGACTCAGACTGCTTCTTGTTCATCCTCTTCTCTAGGCATGTCCCTCATGGAATATGTATTAAGTGTCTTTTCTGTAGGTCTTCTCAGTCCTGGAGACCTTCAGGAATGTAGGTTTGCCTTTCAGAGTTTCTCAACCAAATTTTTTAGGCTTCTGTACAATGAGACTTCAAATATGGTAAATGTCTTTAGGGATAGACCAGTGGGATTTTGCAAGAAAGCTAAGCACCAAGCAGTAGCAGCAGATTTCAGTCTCTCTTCTAGAAAATATGGCCCAGCTAACCAGACTCCTACAGTGGAATTCTGCAGTGGGACTTAGCAAATATTTTTATGGGTAAACTGGATGATTTTCAAGTTTTTAGTATGTTCTTCAACTCACAGAAACATTCAGAATATCAGGGACGCTTGGGTGGCTCAGTTGGTTAAGCGGCTGCCTTTGGCTCAGGTCATGATCCCAGGGTCCTGGGATTGAGTCCCACATCAGGCTCCTTGCTCAGTGGGGAGTCTGCTTCTCCCTCTGCCTCTGCCTGCCACTCTGTCTGCCTGTGCTCGCTCCCGCTCTCTCTCTGACAAATAAATAAATAAAATCTTAAAAAAAAAAAAAGAATATCTAGGTACCCTGTAAGCTAGTCAAGTTGACACATATAATTAACCATCATACTATTATTAAATTTATAACATTATATTTTACTACTACTGATTTTTATATTGTATACATATGTGACATGTAATTCATTAAACATCATTATTATGTGAACTACTTCACTTGGCATCCCAGGCCATCCAATATGTTGTATGTGCTCAATTCATATTTGCTAATAATGAAAAATGTCTATTTCAAATACCAACTGTTTTATGTAGAAATAGGAACACATTTTAGAGTTATTCTGCCTGTGTTAAAATCCTACTTCTATCACAATTAGCTGTGTGTTTGGGTATCAATTACCTTATCTATAAAATGACGAAAATAATAACTATCTCATTAGGCTGCAGTGAAGACTAAATAAGATAATGACTAACCAGTGACTGACAGACACTCAGTCATATATATAAAGTATCATCATCATCATCATCATTGTTATTGTTGTTGTAGTCATTTCTAATTTTGAGCCATATTTCTCATTCCAATGAGATGTGCTTTGCTACTTTTAAACTTCTTAACCATATTCATACACTTCTCTGCAGGCTTTAACTTAGCCTGAAATTATAGTTCTTTGGATATATGATTTATCACTGAACATCTAATTTTAAGATTTTTTATTTTCTTGACCAGGGATTCTGCAATACTAATCATCATCATCACCACTGTCATCACTGTCATCATCATCATCATTTGTAGTAGCTAATACATAGCAAACACCAATTGTTGAATAAATGAGTGCATAGAAATGAAATCACACCTTCTATATATACTGTATTTAGCATCTGAATTGATATCTGTTTTAATTTTATTCAGAGTGATATTACTATGGTAATTATACAAGACCAATAAGAGAGATAAAAGGTTGACTTAATACTTAAATGATTTATTATGCCGATGAAAGCCAAATACCCCCATGTAATATAATAGCAGGATCAGTTTTTTGTTAGTTCAAATAAAGAAGAGTGATAGAGAATTGAATTACCACCAGAAACACAACAATTTTGGCATAACAAACTCAACAGAATCTGTGTCATGGTAGTCAACACTATATCTGGGTTTTGGATGGAGATTCACTTTTAGCATACCCACCACACTAAATTCTGTTAATTTAACTGTTATTGGTTCATTGTTTGTATTTATTTTATAGACTGTTTTGTTTTTTAAGTTGTACCCAAATTAGTAAGTGTATTTAAGTTCATAGCTTTAACATGTATCAATATTTAAGTAACATAATAATAAAATGATTTCCCATTTGGAGTTTATAACACTTGTTTTCCTTTAAATGGAGACCATGCCTTACTCAAATTTTGTAAGCACCATATGACCCAAGTACTTATTCATAGGACTCCATCTGAACACAGCTTGTTAGCCTATAGACTTGGATGTACATGCCCTCGGAAGCATCACAGCAACATAGCAAAGCCCAATATATCAGAGTTAATCTGTGATGCAGGCATCAGTCCAGCTGGTATGGTACATTCTATTGCTGTGAGCACTTCACTCTACAAGTGGTGATTTATTTGGCATTCAGACTGAGATCTTGTGTGGAAATAACAAAATAGACTTAAGTCCTATGCTGCCCAATTCTCCTTCTAAGAGTCACCATGTGAAGATGCAGCCTTGGGCCTGAGATATTTGATAATTGCCTGTTTCTCTACCCCCTTCTACATTTGTATAAACTCTCTTGAATAAAAAATGAGTCACTTCTTTTTTTTCTCCTACTCCAACAACTAAGTCTCATAATTAGAATTTTCAACTTCTTTTAATACATTCAATTATCTGCTGATTCAAGCATCTTCAGGTCAAATGCATTTAGAAAACAGCTAATTATGCCCTTTCCCATGGGTGGAAAAATCTTTAAATTTAATTAAAAGACCTTAACTCAACTCCTTCACATTAGGGTCTACTTTCCAATGGATTTTCTACAGGGTGACTTAAAGAATCAAGCTCAATATTAAAATTAGAAGCAGCTATTACTTATCATTTCTTCCTTGAAACAAAATTATTTTTGGTTGAAGGATACTTTGATCATTAATTTCATTCTCTCAGTTTTGCCTCTGTATTCACTCATAAAAGCATAGATTGAAAAACTTGCTTGACAGTTTTCAGGTTGTTTATTTTCTATATCTTGTGCCAGCAAAGCACCTTAAACACAGACTACTGTTTCTCAGCCTCAAAATTCTCTTTGGCATACTAATCAACACATAAGCAAAGGTGGCAGAAAAAAAAAAAAATCTTAAAAGAAGAAAAATGTTAAGCACCAGATCTGAGCCATGCAAAGTTCAAATATACAGGATGTTCTGACTTTTATGAGAGAAAGCCAGAAATATATTTTTCTATTTCCCTTTTCTAAATTGGAAAATTGGAATAGAGAGCTATCTTGGTTTAATGTCTTCTAGGAAAGCATAAAAATCAAGGGAAATCATGGTTTTTTCTTTAGTTTCATGAATTTTACTTTTTTTCCTTAACTTAGTACAAACTTGTTTTTTATTAAAAATTGGCCTTACATGAAAGGAGAAAAACAGATGTTGAAAGCAAGGAAGCAATCTGGAAAGCAATTATGCATTATCCTTACTTGAGTTTCTTCCTCTCATCCATTTCCTCTCTATCCCTTCCGTCTTCCATCTTTCCTCCCTCTCTGCCTTTTCTTCTCTTCCTTTCTCCCTTCTCCTTCCCCTACTCCTTTTTTTCCCTTTTCTTCTTGTTTGGCTAAGTACTTCTAGAAGACACTTAATTATGTTAACAACATATTGATACCTTAAGGAGCCTGTGATAAGCCAAACCTACTTCCACTCCCATTCCTTGCTTGTTTGAATCAGAGTCATAGGAAAGTAATTAATGATATTAATTGCTCTTACTTGTTTGACAAATAGGCATTGGGGAATCACTGGGGATTTTTAAACAGAGAAATGGGATCCAGGAAAGTGATTTTTTAGGAAGAGTTATCTATCAATTATGGACAGGAAGAATTAAAATTAGGGAGTGGTACACTCATTCATAGGCAGAAAGTGTTGAGGATTCTGAATACCCCAAAACTGTGAAAATGGAAAGGACTTCATACTGAAAGACATTTAGGAAGAATAATAAACCAGTGATAGGTTAGATATAGAAAATAAAGAATAGAGGTGAGCCAAAGATTGTCAGCTTTCAAGCCTGAATAAGGAAAATGGAAGTGTTATAAATGGGAGCTGATCATAAGAGCTGACTGGGTGAAGAAGGTAAATTCAGTTTTAGGAATGTTGCCATTGAATGTTATGAAGCTACTTCTAGGTGGAAATGGCCAAATCAATTGGTGAAATTTGGAGAAAGTATAGAAATTGAGAGAGAGAGAAAGAGAGAAACAACACTTCAAGGACTTGCTGATATAAATTCCCCAAACCTCTTGTTACCATACCCATTAGTTTATCTGCATGTATACTAAAATCTTATTCATTTACCTTTGTGTTATTCGAAAAGAGTAATTTTAACACAGAAATATGCTATTTATAATTCCTTACGTGTTTCCCAAGGCAGGTCAATCCTAGTAACCAGATGATTTTTTTGCAAACTTATAGGTTTTATTAAAAGAGAGTTTGAGGATGCATGTTTGGAGGAAGAAAACAAAGGAGTAAGAGATGGTATGTGCTATAGAGAGGCCAGGAGGGAAGGAAGGTGCATAGGACTGTGGCCTGGGGAGCTATGAAGCTATGGAAGCTCTTGTGTGACAGAGCAGTAATCATAGTATGGCAAGTAGGGGACCTTGGGGCTAGACACAGAAATATCTAATGATAAAATTTTTGGTGAAGTGCTGCATATATATTAGAATGCAGCTATTTCATATGTACCCCCAGAACACTTATGGATCTTGAATATATATTTTCCAGCCTGTGATGTAGAGTTTTTTCATATAAGTAAAAAGGTATAAAGAATCTTGCTCTATGATTATGTTAGAATGGGAAACATGCTATACAGGGGGTCAATCCATGGTTGATATCTGTGTTTGTATGAAGGTGTAGAGGGGTGTGTGTATGTGTGTGTGTGTGTGTGTGTGTGTGTGTGTGTGTGTTTGTGTGTGTGTGTGGAAGAGAGAGGGAGAGGGAAAGAGAAAGAATGAATTAGGAAATGAGTGTCCAGAGGAGCCATTTAATAAGGAGGTGAGTTGCTGTCAGTGATGTTCAGGAGAAGTTGGAGATCCTAGATGGGGAGTCTAGGAGGTAAACTTGGCCTCTTTACCAATGATAAGTGCAAAACCAGTGGTATAGAATGAACATGCTGAAGAACAGTTGAAGTAATTGACATAGACTTCCACGAACCCAAGAGAATTCTTTGAAACCAACCTACCACATTGCTGGGCTTTTATAGAAAACAAATTTTGCATGAAGTAAAGGAGAGCTTTAAGAACTTTAAGAACCAGAAAAAGACTGTTTTCTCATCAGCCAAGAACTTTAGCCTTAGGTTAATGGAAAATATATTTAAAAAAGGAGAGAAGAACCTAAAAGTTTAGGCTCTGCTAGAGTTTCTTTCCTAATGTGAAAGAGTCTGAGAAATAGATAAACCTCCAGGGCAAACCTGCGACCTCTGTTACTCACACTTTAACAAAATGTGGTGCAAATCAAGATATTCCCACACATTTTAAGATTCCTAGTTATGCTTTGTAGTATTAGTCCCTGTAGATAATCAAAACTCAAAATAGAAGAGGTGAGACTCTGCAATGAGAGTATAATCTTTTTGAAAACAAATACATATGTTCCTATGGTGGTCACAAATGCCTCAATGTTACCTAAGTTGCAATGGGACCCAGCAGGGAAGTTGCTGCCTAAGGGAACATGAGGACTACGACCAGGTCTATCCAGCAGAAAGTAGAGAGAGAACTGAAAACCAATCAGTGTTTTAAGACATTTCTGAGAGCTAAGCCAGGCCCAGAAAAGCCCATATTTCAAAGAGACTCTGAGGTTTGAGGCATACCAACCTAGGTTAGCCAGGCTTCAGTCTATGAGAAGATGATGGAGGATGGGATTAGAAAACAGCCATGATGCTCACTGCCTCAACATGTCAGGTGCTCTACGCCTCTTCATGGCTGGTCCCTCAATCTGGAATTTCCCTTCTCCTCTTAACTACCTATGGGATAACTTGGTGCTGACATATTTTGAATGGGGCATCTTGGGGGAAAAAACTCCCTAATGAAAGGGGAATAACTGTCAGAGAAAACTTCAGTAATATTACTATTTATAATACCTAATTTTTGAGGCAGAGCACTACTCTTTACAACAACTATATGAGGTCAGTGCCTTTATCCTTATTTTGGTAATGAAAAATAACTTGCCAAAAGTCACACAGTTGTAATTGGCAATGTCAGTATTTTAATCCAAACCTCTCAGTTTTAAGCTCCTTGTTCTTGACTATTATGCTCTTAGGAAACCCCATCTCTTCTCAAATATGTTGGTGAATATATGAAATAAGAAATGTTTAAACTAATCACAATTATATTGGCCAGTTTGGGCATTTTCTCACTTCACTCATGCTGTTGGAAACACAATGCACGGCCTGGTTGGGCGTTCAGAGAGGCTGGAGGCGGCAGCAAATAGTGATGGTTTTATTATCTCACCAGACATTTAAGTTTTTCATTCTCTCACTCAAATCATTCCAAATGTTCCACCCTATATTTAAGCTACAATTCAAGTCAGTTTATCATCCAAGAGTTTTTGTAATTTGATTTTTTCTTATTAATCCAAATTTATTCAATTCATTTCAAAATCCACAGATATTTATGGAGAGCTCTAAGTGTGCCAGGCACTTTAGTGGGGAGGAGAAACAAAGATGAAATAAACACATTTCTTCAGCATCCCATGGACTTGTTTACATTGACAGGTAATATTCTAAACACTGTATTGAAGGTATATTTCAAGTACAATCAAAACAGAGACAAAAATGATAAATTTCCTGAAAAGGTGAGTTTATAAAGAATGTGAAATTTGAGCTAGGTATTGAAATATGAGCAGAAGTTTATTGAACAGAGAAAAAGTAGAAGGCTATTTCAAGGAGCAGCAGAACAAAGCATAAGAGTATAGAGCAGTATAGTGTGTCTGAATAACGGCAAGGAGCTCAGTGAAGGACTAACCCATTATGTATGTGGAGGAGAATAACAGAAGGCTTGAAATGCAGCATGGGGCCATGTTAAAGTGAAGGTTTGAAGGTTCTTGCATGCCATGTTAAGGATTAAGAAATAACTGCGGGTTCTGGTTTTTTTTTTAATTGACTTTGTTTTTAAACATTTACTCTCAGGTGTGTGCATGACCAAAAAATCAAGAGTTTTAATTTGTTTAAGTCCAAGATCATTGGGGGAAAAATGTGTTTTTTTGTTTTGTTTTGTTCTTTGTGTGTGTGTGTGTGTGTGTGTGTGCGCGCGCGCAAAAAAAACCACTCAGATTCACTGTCTGAGTGGCAGACAAAATAATTCCTGAAGAATCTTAGAGAACAAATTGATCTGGCTGTGGCAGGGAAGGAATGCTTTATTCTGCCAGAAGCAGTCTTTGCACCATCCTGATCCTCTAGAACTCCTCTTACCCATCCACTCTGTGCATCTCTATAGAGCAATCCACATTGCAGTAAGGGCCAAAAGAAATTCTCTTCTCTCTGTCTCTTAAGATGATTAATTTTGCATGTCTTTAAACTTGAGATGAGTACTTATGATTTTATCTCTCAGGTTTTCTGGGAGGGAAAAACTAAATTAAATTGTGACTTCTGGGTAGGGAAATTTTGTTTTTAAAAAGTCCACTCTTACAGGGAGCGTAAAGATGAATTGAAGAGAAGGGACACTTCCTCCTTTTCCTTGTACAGTATTTTAATCCAGCCATAATATTCTCTTTCACTGCACTCCAATACACCATGCCAGTCCCTGCCTCCAGCCTGGTCCTCTTCTCATGTTCATTCTGACTGCTTAGGGAAGAGAACTTTTCCCTCTTCCCTTCCAAATCCAATACTCTCTCTCCTTCAAGCACAAACAGGTCCTGACTCCTCAATGAGGTGTATTAGGTCAGATTCTTCAGCAGCAAGTCCCATGACAAGGATTCCCAAGCAAGTGGTTTATTAAAGAAATGTTCCCAGGAAAGAATGTGGAGAGTAGGGGAAGCAGGACAAAGAAAAGGAAGAAGCCAAACAAGAGTTCAAGATTCAGTTTGATTCTCTGGGAAATTCTGGAGTACAAATTATACCTCAAGTTTGTAAGTTTGTTCTGTCTCCAGGAGGCTAGACTTTCATACTCTTACACCAGTCAATCATTGGCTCTTGGGTTCTTCCAGAGAGAAGGTGTCAGTAGTGTAAAACCAGTGGGAAATTCTGCAGGCAAAGTTGCCCCAGTAGCCCAAGGCTGGTCCTTCAAAGACAGATGCAGGTGGAAACTATTAGAAGAAAACAGAATCTGGAGTCTGGATCCTGGATGTCTAGGTAGAATTTCAAACCAATTCACCTCCTTGGATTGCTTCATATCTTAAGAACCAACCAAAGAACAAGGAAGATCCCCACAGTACGAGCATCTGCATACGTGGGTCTGGTCTGGGAGACTATTTCACTCTTAGTATGAGTCCTACACTATTTGTCAGTCTGTAACACTCTAGAGTTCAAGAGTGTGAGGTATTGCATCCATCAATCCAAATGTAAAACCAGAGGCATAGAGATTAATTTAGTCAGCTGATGACAAAGCATCAAGAGACCCTTGGTGACTCCAAAATGCAGTTTACCAGCATGGAACCCATTCAAATTAATAGCTCTCCCAGGTTAATGCATGGAAACTGGCTCTATAAGAACATTTTAAAATGAAAAGTATAGTAGAAAATTGTCAGCCAGGAAAGACAGTAGGACTTTCCTGCTTTTGTTTCTCTATTTTTCATAGATGGATAGCAATCTAAGACATTTACATGTAGAAAGAGGCCTGGGAAATTGCTTAACTAAAACACCTTTCAGCTTAGGCTGGTAGGAACAAAGTGATGTTCAAATTTTGAATCTAAATCCAAAATGAATACATTGTATTTATACATGTGTTTCCTCCTTTACATCACTTTTACCTTTTTTTTTTTTTGAGGGTAAAGAAAAGAGCTTAGAGAAAAGTGTGTTGCTAATACATATAATTTCCCTTTTGTCTGCTGTCAAGATTAAAGCAGTAACAATTACCAGCTTTCTTTTTGTGAAACAAAAATCTGATCAATGGCTACCTAGGCATTTGTTGTTTGCTGCAGTGCAGAACAAGTCAGCCTATATGCCATAGCCCAACTCCATTCACATTCCCTTCTAACCTTGTCTTCTTGCCTTAACCTTTTCTGAGCTAGAGATCTGAGAGGCTGCCTTCTAAGTGCATATTCAAGTTTTTCTGATTGGAATACTGAGGAAGGGCTCCTGCAGCCATTAGATATTTTGGATGAAACGTGCTTAATTATTAATCATTAAACTTAAAAGACAAGGAAATCCTGAATGTAAATATCAACTCACAATAATCTATAATTTCTTTACTTCCTTTTAATTCTGCTACTATCATGAATTCCTGCATTTTTAAAAGTTATTTTACTTATCTGAAAATATCAGAAGTAAGATTGAAATATAATGGGTTTTAGATGCCAGCTATGTTTTGCTCTGAATGCTATACAGTTTGGAGTCAATCCCTGTTCTTTAGTTGATGGAGGTTATAGTCTGAATAATTAGTAAGAATTCTCAGTGTTGGCAAACACTAGGAAACACTAGGCAGCTGAAAGTATAATGAAGGTAACTAACTATCTTAACACCAGACAGGGGAAAAAAACCATAATGAATAGGTAAGTTTCCTTTTCTTAATAGAAGTCTAACATGAAACGATTATCTAAAAAAAATAGCAGTATTCCCATTTATAATATTTATTACCTCCATTTATAATTTTATAATATTCTAGTAATTATAATATTTACTATTAAGATCATATTAGTATCTTAATGCTATTCTGTTTTTAATATATTTGTTATTATTTTTAACTACTTGATCTCATTGCTTTTAGGGCAAATACATTTCTCACAACCACATCTCTCCATTTATTCATACAACAAGCATTTATTGAGCACTCCTGCCTTTTAGGTCCAAGGTTATGCACTCTGGATTCAGTGATAAGAGGCAGAGAGTCCTTCCTCTTAATTTGTTTACAGTCTAGTTGACTCTGACAGTCAGGACGTTTAGTTAAAAGCTACAGAAGTTATGCTATCTGAGCTAAGCAAGGATAGAATTTCATGAGAGGACATGAAGTAGCTCAAAAAAAGTCACCCAGAAAGCAAGAGAATAGTCAGAAACAACATCCAAAATGATAACACCGTAGAAGCAGTGAAGGCATCTGTGTTATAGGCACAAGCATTAGACCCTGCAGCTAGCCCTGGAGGCTGCCACTTTCACCTCTGCCCTGTTGCCTACTCCAGGAAACCCCATCTTCCTGCAGTGGATGACGTCACCCGGAAGACTTCCTCCTAGCCTCTGCCTCTTTGCATTAGTAGTCTTGGTTTAAAAGCTCCTGTGGGTCTGTAAACTGGTGAGCCTAGGTCAGGTGTCCAAGCCTAGATTAAAAGAGAAGCCAGGAAAGTGAATTTCTGATATTTCCAGCTTCTGTAGTGAAATTCTCTAAATTAAAGAATAGTATGGATACACAGGACAACCACTGTGACCAATGTTCTCTAGAGTCCCTACTTTTGGTTACCTCAAATTAATGTGTACTCTTCTTTCCTTACTTACATAGCCTATTCTGATAATGTGTGTGTCTATAAAGAAATGAGCTTACCTGATTTACTGGCCAAGGGAATGATGTCAGTATGACACAGAAGTTGTGTTGGTCCGTTTGGGTCATCTAGTAACAACCAGTGAATGCTTACACAGCTGAACACAGTAAGCTGAGGAGGAACGCAGTTCTGCATACCGTGCCCATTCCCACTCTCCTTTCTGTTTTATTTTGGGCACGTGCTCTGCTCATCAAGTGCTCATTGTGTGACTCTACCCAACCTTTGCGTATTTTGCCTGTTTCTCCATAGCTTAGCAGCCTCAACTCTTTTTTTATATACAACCCACTTAAAAAATAAAGCTCAAGATACTCTGCAGTGTATATTAGGAATTTTAGCATCTTAAAAAAACTGGGCCAGAGCAGTTATTGTACTTCTTATGGCTCTGGTTACAAAATTGCATGGATTTTGAGTGTTTGTCTCAATCTACTTTTTCTGATAAGCCCTGTAATTATTTGTAAATGATTTTCTAGGACGTGAGGTTTCCAGGAACATGTAGACCAGTTATAGTAGAAACACTTAAACTTTAAGAAAACGTGCTTTCATTAACATGATGGAAAAAATCTCTTATAGTACCACAAGCACTCTTACCTCCTTCCCAAGAGGAGTTAAACTCACAATTTTTTGTGCTGGTAAAAGTCCCTTTAGGGGCACCTGGGTGGCTCAGTGGGTTAAGCCTCTGCCTTCGGCTCAGGTCATGATCTCAGGGTCCTGGGATTGAGCCCCGCATCGGGCTCTCTGCTCAGCGGCAAGCCTGCTTCCCCCCTCTCTCTCTGCCTGCCTCTCTGCCTACTTGTGATCTCTCTCTCTCTGTGTCAAATAAATAAATAAATAAAATAAAATTTAAAAAAAGAATTACCATGTTTGGGTAATTCTTAAAAAAAAAAAAAAAAGTCCCTTTAGTTCTGTCCCAAGACCTGATGTAATATATGGCCTAGAGTGGAAGCCTCACCACCCAGCATAGTTATACAAGATAGTGGGGAAAGGGAGATAAAAATAAGGAAAAATACATTAAAATGTATAATTGCATAAACCACAGAACAAAAAAGAAGTATGGGTAAGAGCCATGGTTTTTATCTCTGAAGCTGGTTTAGAGGCAATAATTGGTCATGCTTTCCCTCTTTTAGTAACAATTCTGTGTGCCTTTTGCTTTCAGCCACCACCTCTCTTGATTAGGGTTCTCTGACCGAGCTGTTATCACTGAAGGATATGGATGCTTTATGATACTCCTGTACAGATTTGGTATTATCTTCCATTAAATTTTACCACTAGGAAGAGAATTATGGGGCATTCTATAGGTCCTATCCATTCTTCCTCCTTTCCCCTTTTACAGCAGCAAACCAAGATAAGCACTCCATGTGCTGATGGAAACATCCCTTCATTACGGATTGGGAACTCTAAACCAATGTAACAGGGCAAGAGAAGCAAACATTTTCAAGTGGATCATTGGACACTAGATTTAATACTAACAAGATGCTCTCCTTCTTCTAAGCTCTGCTTCCAAGACCCATATGTTTGTTTGGGTGATGGGAAAATTAGCATTATATCTTGGGGAATAGTTCAGAGAATTTGCTGCTGGTGCAAAGCCTGAGTCTTTAACAGGTCATCCCATCATCCCATTATTTTACATGTCCAAAGCTTTTAAGGAATGTGGTTCTAAGTCCATTGTCTTTACCTGTTTTCCTATAAAGTGAGTATTCTTTAGTTAGAAACATGTTTGTTGTGCACTGCAATGTTTAATAAGGCATTCTGTGATTCCTCAGATGGTAATGCTGATATAAGTATGGTGAGCAAAAAATGCAAAACCATCACCATATATAAAAATATCCAATTGGCACTTCTTCCATGATGGTAAGGATCCAGTGTTATTGAAGTTCAACTGGATGGCTGGTTCCCTTGAGATATTACCCCATATTGGGAGGCAGTGTCATTCAGTGTCAGTTCCTGCTGCTTATTGACTGATCACTCATCAATGGATGTAAATAGGTCAGCCTTGGAGAGGTGTGGTCTGTAATGCTGAGTTCCTACAAAATTTCATCCTTGACACCAAGGCTACTTTGTTTTTGAGTCTATTGAGCAGGGGTTGGAGTGACTATGGAAAGAGGCCTCCCAACACTAATTAACAAAGAGAGTCATCTCCACTTCATTACTGAAAACCTTCATTACTAAGGAGTACTTTTGATAAATGTTCACCCTAAAAGCAAGGTTCTCCTCTTTTGAGCCTATTCCAAGAGGCCTATCCATGCATCATCAAACCTCCTTGATGCCAATATTCCAATTTTGTTAACTCAGAATAAACAGCCTTCACTCAGATCCTATTTCCTTCCAGGAAAAGTAAACAAATAGATATACAACTTAAAGTTCTGCCACACCTGGATGATTTTTTTTTCTTAATGCTTTAAGGAAGGAATTAGCCTGTCATCAGACAGGCTCCAGATATCAGCTCCTACAGGGTCTGCTTTAGTTGCAAAAGCCACCCTGCCAAGAGCATAAATTTCTCAAGGTACCACATACCTAATGACTGATTGAGGTGGAAGTATAAGGGCCTGGCCATTTGGGACCTTCAGAACAATGCCGATGAACATGCTCTAGAGTTCTCCATGGGATTGACCAAGTTTTATTTGTCTACCAACAGCATCCAACCCCTTCCTCTGATCAATGCTGCTTTTCTTCTATTCCTTTCTCAGGTGTTGATTCTAAATAAATGTTCTCCATTTCAAACTCCATCTCCATCTATTTCTGGAGAACCTAACCTGTGACACCATGTGCAAATCTGGATGGAATGTTTTCCTTCTCAGTCAGTAATCCAGGAACTGATCCATAGGTGGGGGTTGAAGGAGGTTTGACTATGTGGCAATATTAGCTAAACTTCATGCTCATGTAAAATAATTGTGTTTTCAGGACTTTCTTAAGCCAGAACTTCTAGTTACCACTGCTACCCAATGACTAAGTGATTAAAGACCTGCCTGATTTTATGGCTAGTGTATTTTATAAATCCCAGTTTACTAATCTACGATCAGGTGTGTAGTTACAAGAGTAATAGCTAACTCTAAAAAAGAGTCTACTACCTTTCCCAAATAGGTGTGGCTTCATCCCTAAATTTTCAAGAACTCTGGTCTATCTGGGGAAAAGGCAAACTGTGAAGATATTTATTGTTTAATATTAGTAGAAGAAGCTCCAGAAAAATGTGCAAGGGTTACAGATAAATATTTTTATTCTCTCCTACTCACTACATGGAGAGAGATTTGTGGCAATATTGCACAAATTTCACAAAGAAGAAAAAGAAATCACAAGAACTCTTTCCTTCTTGTCCTCTTTCAGTTCTTGGGGCTATGCCATGGAAGGAGGTTTATCCATGCACATACCACCTTACAGTATGTCATAGTGGCTGATAATGTAGGCTCTGGGTTCAGAGCTCCAGAAGTTATTGGCTATGAAACCCCGAGCAAGTTACTTTAATTTTCTAAACTTCAATTTCCTTGCACATAAAATGAAGAGAAGACTTCACTAACTAATGAAGTTATTGCGAGGAGGATTAAGTGAGGTGAGAGGAATTCAGTGCTCAGGGAAGTGCAGGGTTATGAAAAAATGCTCCAAGATTACCTATTTTTCGTTATTATTACTTGAAATATTTGCATGATACCCTCGCAAAATCAGAGACTTTAGATAAGCATAATAGGTTGGTGGGCTTGTTTTGGTTCTCTCTGTAGTCCTCTGTACTCTGATCTTGACTCTGACTTCTTTCCCATGATTCAGGAGGGCTACAGACCAAGTTTTAAGTTCTTTTTTTTTTTTAATTTTTTTTTTAAGATTTTATTTATTTATTAGTTAGAGAGAGAGAGAGAGCGAGCACAAGCACAGGCAGACCGAGAGGCAGGCAGAGGCAGAGGGAGGAGCAGGCTCCCTGCTGAGCAAGGAGCCCGATGTGGGACTCGATCCCAGGACACTGGGATCATGACCTGAGCTGAAGGCAGCCGCCTAACCAACTGAGCCACCCAGGCGTCCCCAAGTTTTAAGTTCTTGTTCATGATTATGGAGATAATAGGAAATCTATTCTCTGATGCTATCAAATCATTATATTTATGTACATATTTGACATTGCCAAATCCAAATGAAGGTTAATGTTCATGGCAGAGAGAACATTTGAAAATTAAAGAATTTGAATTCCACTTAGCTTTATTGACAAAAATAATCACTGGAAATGCAAGTAATTAATTTATATTAATGTCAGGGATGCCAGGGATATTTGTGATAGCTGGGTGAAATAAACATTTGTCCTACTTAATCTATACTTTATATTTCTTACTAGGAATCAGGCAGAATACTCTACATTAAAAAAAGAAAAAGGATCAAAGTTTCTCACACCTTGTACCTCATGCCACATTTTCCAAAGTGGGCTTTGAAAACTACTAGTTTTTGGAACTCATAAATAGTTCTTATGTGAAAACGGGCTCCATAGTAAAAGAGGTTCAAGAAATATAGGGTTTTATTCTGCTTTTTTGAGATATAATTGACATATAATACTGTGTAAACTTTAGGTGTATAATATGATAATTTGATACATGTTTATATTGTGAAATGATTACCACAAAACACACCCAGCACCTCACATCATTATCTGTGTGTGTGTGTGTGTGTGTGTGTGTGTGTTGAAAGCATTTAGAATCTACTCTCTGCAATTTTCAAATATACAATACAGTATTGTTACCTCTAGTTATCATGCTATAAACTAAATCCGCAGAACCTATTCATCTTATAACTGGAATTTTGTACCCTTTGATCAACACCTTCCCATTTCTCCCACTCCTCAGCTCCTGGCAACCGCCAATATACTGTTTCTATGAGTTCACCTTGTTTAGATTTCACCTTTAAGTGAGATTGTCCAATATTTCTCTTTTTTTGTCTGATTTATTTCACTTAGCACTCAAGGTCCATCTATGTTGTCACAAATGGCAAGATCTCCTTCTTTATGACTGAATAATATTCCATTATATATAACATTTTTATTCACTCACTTGTCAATTAATACTTAGGTTGTTTCCATGTCTTGGTTGTTGTGAATAATGCTGCGATGAACATGGGGCTGTGCATATCTATTTGAGATAATGATTTCATTTCTTTCGGCTACATACCCAGAAGTAGGGTTGCTGGAGCCAATGGTAGTTTTGTTTTTTAACTTTCTGAGGAAACTCCATAATGTTTTCTACAATGGCTATACCAATTGACATTCCTACCAGTGTGTACAAGGGTTTCCTTTTCTCCACCACCTTGTCAACATATATCTCTCTTGTCTTCTTGATATTAGCCATTCCAACAAGTGGGAGATATTATCTCATTGTGCTTTTTATTTTATTGTGATGATTAATGATGTTGAACATTTCTTCATGCACCTGTTGAAAGGTTTTAACAAAGCTAAACAGGATTCCCTACTATAGAACCTCTCAGAAATTTTACTACATACTTATAAACTGTAGATTTCTTTTTTAAATGTTTTTTATTATTGTTTTCCTTCTTTTTAAATTATTTTTTAAAATTAACATATAATGTATTATTTGTTTCAGGGGTACAGGTCTGTGATTCATCAGTCTTACACAATACACAGCACATATATATATATATATATTCGCTGCATATATATATATACACACACTGCAATATATATATGTGTGTGTGTATATATATATAAACATTTTCTTTAACCAGTCATCTGTTGATGGACATCTAGGCTCTTTCCATAGTTTAGCAATTGTGGACATTGCTGTATAAACATTAGTGTGCACATGCCCCTTAGTATCACTATATTTGTATCATTAGGATAAATATCCAGTAGTACAATTGCTGAGTGGTAGGGTAGCTCTATTTTCAACTTTTTGAGGAACCTCCATACTGTTTTCCAGAGTGGCTGCACCAGCTTGCATTCCACCAACAGTGTAGGACAGTTCCCCTTTCTCCACATCCTCACCAACATCTGCTGTTTCCTGACTTGTTAATTTTAGCCATCCTGGCTACTGTGATGTGGTATCTCACTGTGGTTTTGATTTGTATTTCCCTGGTACCAAGTGATGTTGAGCACGTTTTCATGTGTCTGTTGGCCATTTGGATGTCTTCTTTGCAGAAATATCTGCCCATGTTCTCTGCCCATTTCTTGATTGGATTATTTGTTCCTTGGGTGTTGAATTTGATAAGTTCTTTATAGATTTTGAATACTATCTCTTTATCTGGTATGTCATTTGTGAATTTCTTCTTCCATTCTGTCAGTTGTCTTTTGGTTTTGTTGACTGTTTCCTTTGTTGTGTGAAAGCTTTTGATCTTAATGAAGTCCCAATACTTCATTTTTGCCCTTGCTTCCCTTGCCTTTGGTGATGTTTCTAGGAAGAAGTTGCTGCAGCTGAGGTCAAAGAGGTTGCTGCCTGTGTTCTCCTCAGGATTTTGATGGATTTCTGTCTCACATTGAGGTCCTTCATCCATTTTGAGTCTATTTTTGTGTATGGTGTAAAGAAATGGTCCAGTTTCATTCTTGTACATGTGGCTGTCCAATTTTCCCAACACCATTTGTTGAAGAGACTTTTTTCCATTGGACATTCTTTCTTGCTTTGTCAAAGAGTAGTTGGCATAGAGTTGATGGCCCATTTCTGGGCTCTCTATTATGTTCCATTGGTCAATGTGTCTATTTTTGTGCCAGTACCATAATATCTTGATGATTACAGCTCTGTAATAGAGCTTGAAGTCCAAAACTGTGATGCCACCAGCTTTGGTTTTCTTTTTAAACATTTCTCTGCCTATATGGGGTCTTTTCTGGGTTGGTACAAATTTTAGGATTATTTGTTTCATTTTTTTGAAAAAAGTTGGTGATATTTTGATAGGGATTGCATTAAATGTCTAGATTTCTCTAGGTAGCATGGACATTTTCACAATATTTGTTCTTCCAATCCATAAGCATGGAACATTTTTCCATTTTGTTGTGTCTTCCTTAATTTATTTCATGAGTACTCTATGGTTTTGTGAGTACAGATTCTTTGTCTCATTGGTTAAATTTATTCCTAGGTATCTTATGATTTTGGTTGCAACTGTAAATGGGATCAACTCCTTAATCTCTTTCCTCTGTCCTGTTGGGGTGTAGAAATGCAACTGATTTCTATGCATTGATTTTATATCCTGACACTTTACTGAATGAATTCTATGAGTTATATGAGTTCTAGCCATTTTGGGGTAGAGTCTTTTGGGTTTTCTACATAAAGTATCATATCATCTGCAGCAACCTCGGGCAAATCATTAATATGTGTCAGATTCATTTTAATTTTTTTGCCAGCAAAGCAACTCTAAACCCAGGGCCATGATTTGCAGAGTGTAGTGCAAAAGGAAAATATAGGGCCTTTGCAGGGGCAGAGAAGTTAATCTTTCCTTTATGGCCTGTGACCATAGCCACCCAGGTAGTCACACCAGAAGTTCAGTACCTGAATATGAAGTAGATGAATGATCCCTTCCAGGTCACCTACTAAATGCCAGCTTAGGATGGAGAGGACTGCTGTCATGCCTCATCCCAAGACACTGTAGGACACTCACTCCTAAACCTCCTCCAATGTACGCAGGCTCCCTGGGGTGGGTGGAAGACAGCCATGGGAGCAGGCCTTCCCACATTGGTGTGCCCTGATCACTGCCCAGAAAGGCTCACAGTGGTAATGGAGTCATAGTAGAAAGTAAAGATGGCCAAGAACCCATCTTGGGAAGGCAGAGAGGTGGCAAGAGGCAAGAACATGTAGGGGCTGAGGCTCCAGGCCCACAGCCCAAGCTCCATTGTCCGATTAGACTTTGCTTGCAAAGCACAAAAGATAAAGATAAAATCATTAAGAATTTCAAGATGGCTACCACGGAGTGCCACTCTTCTGAGTATGGCCGTATGTGGCTGCACCAGTCACACACCTTAAAGCCAGTCCTAACTAAACCTTATCGTCATGTGTACAGTCTTCTGTTCCTAATGCAGCATAACCAACTCCTCACAGCTTGAAAGAACTAGAGGATCACCGTGCAGGTAAGTTAACGAGTCATTGTTGTATTAATCTGGTAGGGCCACGAGAACAAAGTACCAAGGCTGAGTAGCTTAAGCAGCAGAAATTTATTTCCTCATAATCCTGAAGGCTAGAAGTCCAAGATCAGGGTGTTAGCAACTTGTTTTCTTTCTGAGGACTTTCTTCTTGGTTTGTAGATGGTCGTCCTCCCCCTGTGTCTTCACATGGTCTTCCCTGTGTCTATCTGTGTCCAAATATCCTCTCTTCCTTTAATCCGCAGTTTGGTTCCTCCTGTTCTGGAGGTCTCTATCTCTGCTTCCTATAAATGATATGTGGGTGGTACTCTCCCTCAGCCAGTGGATGCTTTTTGATGGATTCAATGAAGAAATCTCCACGTGGTAGATGGAAAAACCCAGTCAGCCCAAGCAGTTCCCTGGAGATCCAAGTGGAGAGATCCGGTGGGCTGAGCCTGTGGCCAGGACTGGAGACAGCCCCCAAGTAGACATGTATTTCACGGGGGTGGAGGATTTGCTGGAGAGAATGGGGTGCAGCCCCCCGCCTGGCACAGCTAGGTATAGCTGCTGGAGTGCGTGTTAGAGAGGGTGGTCCTGGAGGAGCAGCCTGAGAGGGATTTCTTCATATGGTCTTCAGGAAAGCAGCAGCCTAATTACAGAGGACACAACCCCTGGGACAGACCAGGCAGAACCAGCGTAGGGGACTGCGGAGGGCGGTAGCAACATCTGGTTTGGCTTCCAGGAAGGGGTCTCCAACACCATGCTGCATGGCTTGTACATCAGGGACTTGCACTAACCCATGCCTCAGATCCACGCCAGATGCCCCCAACCACAACACAGGTCCAGGAACCACGCTTCCAAACTATAGATTTCTAAGAGGGAGTAGAGCAGTGTTATCCAATAGAAATATAATTTGAGCCACATGTGTATTTTTTAACTTTCCAGAAGTCACATTAAAATGAAAGAGGTAAAAATAATTTTAATCATATATTTTTAATCTAATATATCCAAATGATATAATTTTTACAACCAATATAAAATTATTAATGAGCTATTTTACATTGTTCCCCCCCAATAATATGTGTTTGAAATCCAGTGTGTATTTTCAGCTTGTAGCACATCACAATTTAGACTAGCCACATTTCAAGAGCTCAACAGGCCTGTATAGTGAGTGCCTACCACATTTCATAGTACAGGGCTAGACTACACAGTACTTCTCAAACTTGCTTTTATATATATTAGTTTTCATGGAACATATTGAGGGATGATATTTCATTTTGAGAAACACTCATTTATGGAGGAGACTAATGGAGTTATCACCAGATGCAAGAGAAGAATGAGGATAGGAAAAATGTCATTAAGCTATGAAATTGGAGCAAATATAAAACCTTAGTGGCTACTGTTAATAATAACTCAGCATAACACACGTATCACAGCTAGTGTATTGACCTATATGTGGGAGTAGACAGATATTCAGCTGAATTGCCGTGATGGTGGAAGGTGGAAGGAACATGAGAACGCAACATGTCAGCAAACATAAGAGGGTAAGCAGTGTTCAGAGCAAGAGCCTAAGGTACAGCCTAAGGTACACACCAGGTACAGTCTTGCAGCTGAGACCATGGTATTCAAACAGAAGGACTCAAATACACATGCTCCAAGAGGAATAGTGATTCTCTCTAAATTCAGTTATTATTCCAATTAAAACAATTCTAGAGGGCGCCTGGGTGGCTCAGTGGGTTAAAGCCTCTGCCTTTGGCTCAGGTCATGATCCCAGGGTCCTGGGATCTAGCCCTGCATTGGGCTATCTGCTCAGCAAGGAGCCTGCTTCCCCTCTTCTCTCTCTGCCTGCCTCTCTGCCTACTTGTGATCTCTGTCTGTCAAATAAATAAATAAAATCTTAAAAAAAAAATACAATTCTAGGAAAGAAAGTATTGAGTCCTCAGAACTCCTTCTACATTCATTCTAAGTCACTCCCAGAATTTAGGTGAAATCCTATAGATGAGGGTTGCTGAAAAGGGATCCTGAGTTTTTCATCTCAAACAAGACTTGGCTTGGACCCATAAGGATTTAATGTTTCCATCTTGAAGGATCAAAGCTCCATTTGTTTCCTCCCTACCTTATAGTAGCTCAATGACTGCCTTGGCATTAAATTACTCCCTTCTGGCTCAAATGAGTTCATTATCACCCTCCCAAACACCAGATTACTGGTGTTTTAGTCCAGATTACTTATAGGGTTTTAGGGCCATAGAGGATTTATGCTCAAAGACTGAAATAGATTTAAGGGCTTTACATTTTCCTATCCCAAATGGGGATTACAAAATAACCTTATTCAGAACTGGTCTAGAGCCTTTCTCTATTGAAAACACACTTTAGCAAGGCAAAAGAAAACAAAATCCTCTTCATGGCATCTGTGCAGGGGGTCTTGAATTTAAACCTAAAGAGGAGAGGAAGGAGGGGCAAGGTGAGGAAAGATGTAATTTGTATAATCGTAGTGCTATGGATGGGAACACCAATACTGCCAGATTTAATTAATCCTTTCATCTTGCCTTATTTCACTCTTTAAGATCAATATGCTTGTTCTCTTCTTAAGCAGCAACGATTTCTACAATCTAAACATAAATTTAATCATGTGCTGCCATCCCAGTGTTTATAGACTCTGTCAAAGACATAGACCATTATAATTATTTTCTCAATCATTTGCCACAAGAGAAACACTTCAGGCAACAGTAAAACTTAACTTAATCACCAGAAACAATATAAGTTCAACAAATGGATCTTATCAGATGGCCATTTTAAAAAAGGAGTAAAGCTCATTTTCCAATACTTTAATTTTCTGCTGTTTCAAATTGTGTTTCCATACAGACCTTGAACTATTGCCATTTTTTATATGAACTATAAATGGAACAGTGTCATGAAGATTTTCATTAAAACTGATTCCCAGTGCAGCATATGCAACTTTTTAAGTCATAAATCATTGGGGGTAGTTTACTTCCACTCTAAAAAGGAACTGTATGTCTATGCTAAAAATGAGTAGTAAGTGTAGATTATAGAAATGGCTAAAAGGAAATAAATTGATTAGAAGAGAAAGCACTTATAGGAAGAAGTGGCCACTCAGATGACCTCCAAAACTTTCAGATCCAAGAGATTATAGATTCAATACAAACTACATAAACATATATAGAATTGTGAAAGAAGCCAATGCTGTTTTAACTGACTACATAATCCAGCAATGCCAGACACAGACTTCATGGTATTCTGTCTTACAATGTGAGTTTCAACTAAATAAGAGAAAACTCAGATAAGTATAAAAGTAAAAGTGATATTCAATTTTATTAAAAGCTTGTACAGTAACAAGACACCAATAGGGGAAATTAGAAGTATGTACGTGTATGTGAATGAATATGTGTATGAATGAGCATATGTGCATGCCTATGTGTTTTGTATATGTTTTTGTTTTTTATTTAGATGTGAGGCTGCATGTATATGAATGTGCATTTTCAAATGTGCTCTTGTTATTTTAAAAAAAATTTAAGGACAAAAGTGGGATCTGTTATAACATCAACATTTTGTTCTAAAAATAGGAATTTAACGGGGGCGTCTGGGTGGCTCCGTCAGTTAGGCTTCCGACTCTTGGTTTCGGCTCAGGTTGTGATCTCATGGGTCATGAGACTGAACCCCGAGTGGAGGTCCCAGCTCAGTGGGGAGTCTGGTTGAGATTCTCTCCCTCTGCCCCTCCCCCTGCTCTTTCTTTCTCTCTCTAAAATAAATAAATAAATAAATAAATAAATCTTAAAAATATAAAAATAGGAATTTAACAATATGTAGAAATTCATGACAAAATCAGATAAAATTCTCTCATTTTTTTCAAAGTTGCAAGAGATTCCTAATTACAATAACTTTAGAAGAGACTCTACAGAGTGCATTTTATTATTTTGTTAATTTTTAAACTTATCTACTTAAAGCTCACAAAATATCTAGAGAAAATAAAACAAGTCCCTTGTACTCACACCATATAGTTAAATCTACCAATTGGCTACATTAACTTAAAAAATATGTTACCTTTTTAGTAGAAGATCCTGTGGACTCTTATACAAACTCATTTCCTTCCTTGCCTCCCACAAGTATTCACTACCCTGAAGACTTATATCCTTTCTATTCATTATTTTATACTTTTACTATTTAATCATGGTAAGCATATAACACATTATCTGTATACTTTTATACTTTATGGAAATAATATCCTACTGTAAATGTCATTCCATATTTATCTTTCTTTGCTTAAGGTTATGTTTTTGAGATTTACACCGATACATATTTATATTGTTAGCTCTAGTGAATTCATTTTAACAGCTATGTAGGATTCACTGTAAAAGTATAAAACATTATTTTTGTTGATCCTCAAATTGATAGACATTTCAGTTATTTCTAAGTTTGTTGTTCTTTTAATCAGTCAGTTAGTGATTATTACTTGCAAGAAATATGCTCTAGAACCTGAGTAGGGTTGGATTGTTGAAATTCTGGGAAGGGCATCTTTGACTTTATGAGATCAACAAATGCTTTCCATTGTGTTTGTACAACTTAAATTGTGGTATATGAAGTTTGATATTATTCCACATCCTCACCAAAACTTCTTATTATCATGCTTTTTAATTTGTCACTATGAAAGATGTGAAATGGTAACTCAACTTTTTCTTTTAATTTACACTTTGCTTATTGCCAATTAGCCCACTGTGACATGAGTTCCAAATATTTTTCCAGTTTACCATTTGCCTTTTTATGCTTTGGTGACAGTGTCTCTCCAATCTTTTCTTCCCATTAATTTTTGCTATTCTATTTGTAACTTTGCTATTTGTTTTCTTTGTCTTTACCCTTTTTTTTTTTTAAAGATTTTATTTATTCATTAGTTAGAGAGAAAGAGAGAGAGCAAGCACAGGCAGACAGAGAGGCAGGCAGAGGCAGAGGGAGAAGCAGGCTCCCTGCCGAGCAAGGAGCCCGATGTGGGACTCGATCCCAGGACGCTGGGATCATGACCTGAGCCAAAGGCAGCCACTCAACCAACTGAGCCACCCAGGCGTCCCTGTCTTTACCCTTTTATCCATGTTCTCCAGATTCTTTTTTTTTTTTTATTTTTTAAAGATTTTATTTATTTATTTGACAGAGATCACAAGTAGGTAGAGAAGCAGGCAGAGGGAGAGGAGGAAGCAGGCTCCCTGCTGAGGCAGAGGCTTTAACCCACTAAGCCACCCAGGCACCCCTGTTCTCCACATTCTTAAGGTGAATTCTTAACTCATTTTTTCCAGGCTTCCTTTATTTTTTCTTTCTTTAAATATGTATTTAAAGCTTTGCTTTCATTGGTCTTCAAAACTTCCCCTGGAGAGAGTGATTCATCTAATGCTGACATTTAAGCAATGGGGGTTTTAGGAACAACAGTATGTCAGTTTTTTAAAACGAGTTTTTTGGTTCCTTGTAGTCACATAATATGGTTGGCTACCTAGACTGCCAAGATGGTGGAGGCAGGTTTCGCACACATAGGACAAAGTTAATTGTGTTTATGATGGTATGCCTGTAACAGTAAATAAATCTTTTTTTTTTTTTTTTTTTCAGTTAGGAAGATTCAGCTCTGCTCCCTTTAGGTTATCTTATAAATAAAGAAGTTAAAATTCTGTTTAATAAGGAGATCATTGAGCCCTAGTCAGTGGAACAACATCTAGAAAGTGTGTGATAAGGGAGTTATCCTTAGACACTATCAGCTTAATCCTGTATCTTCTAATTATGCTTCTCAGTACATATTATTGTCCTTGGAGAGCATCAAGTACCTTTACTAGAATTTTCTTCTTGTGTGTGTGTGTGTGTGAAAGGTCAGAATGGTTTGAAATATATGTAAGTATGTATATGTAACACTTGCCTCTTAAACCAAATGACTTAGTGGCAGGTAGTTGCAAGCTAGTTCTATGGGGGAGAAACCAGGCCTTTCCACTGACCATACTTTGTTTTTATTCTAACTACAAATTATGTTGAGACCTGATGGGTATCCATAAGACTATTTATCTTGTGTACTTATGATGTGCTGATTTTTTTAGCAAGTTTTAGGCATTTTTCCCATCTTTTAAAGATATTTAAGGATCCCAAATCTTTACCTAATAGACCATTAGAAATCTTCCCCATCCATATTCCTTGCCAATGGGATAGTCATGTATACAGCATCTTTTATAGCACTGTCTTTACAGATTAATTCATTTCAATTCCATTTAGATTGATTTCTATTATTACAGTTTCATGGGTTTCAAATTATTTTAATCTTTGGCATCTTTGTCTATCATTGTGTTCCAAAAAATACAAAAAAATGCCTTTATTATGACTAGAAAACTATTAACTTTTAAAAAATCTGTAAACATGGATAACACAGAATAAACCCATCCATTCTGTGGATCCCATAAGCAACTTCTAAAGAAGAGATTATGAATCTAGAACTGAAATTCCTACTGAAAAAAGGAAATATTTTGCCTTTTACTATCTATCTATCTATCTATCTATCGATATAAAGGACCTAGATATGTACATTTCATAAATGATAGCTGGAAATATGGCTTCTAGGGTGAATGACTAGCCAATTTTCAGTAAATGTTTTCATGATTATCTTTTCTGCAAAAGCCATTTTTCTTCCTAAAGGTTATAAATTGCAAATTTTATATATTTATGCTAAAAATGATTGAGTTCATTATTGTGGGCTCATAAATTTTTAAAAATTGGGCTTTATGAAAGGTAAAAGCCTCATTTTTAGCATTTGGTGATTCTACAGTCTAATACTCCCTCCAAGGCTGATTTCAGACCATCAGTGTGATGTCAACAAAGAAGCTGGAAAGAGAATCACAGCAGTGCACCATTATATATTTCTATCACACAGATTCATTAGATGTAAATAACCTCAAGAACATAGGTAATATTAAATTAATTAGGAAGTGATGAGTTTTAAGTGTATTTTACCTTTGTTTTTAATATAATTTAATTACTTGTAGGTTTATATAACTACTTGTTAATTAATGTCTGCCTTAAGCAATCAACTTAGTAATTGGCTCTCATGAGCTAATATGAGTGTCTGCAGCGCATCACTAGTTAGGTCTTTCTGTATCTCTTTGGTTTTATTACTTGACTTTATAAACAGTTTCTTAGTGAAGCATAACAGTTGGGTTTTCAGGGAAATGATTCCTTTATCTGGTAAATAAGTTTTCCTATTTCTTTTGGGAAAATATATATATACATATATGTATATATAGATACATATACACACACACGTACATACATATACACACACACATACCTATTTGCTATCATTTCATTAATATCACAATTGACTTTCTGGTCAATTTATGATATATTTTCATTAGAGATTATTTATAATTTAACTAGTCCTTTAGAGGAAATCTTTTCTTTGGCTGAATTTGTATCCCTAATAAGTCTTCGCTTGAAGCAAGCAGATTTTATAATTAGAAAAATTAAAATTGAGATCCTTTGTTGATCAAATTCACTTCATTTTTATAAAATTATTAAAATAGTGTAACTATTCCATTTTGGATTTTGAAAGGAAAATGATTTAGAGTAAAAAATAAAGGCTTAGAAATCAAACTGTCCTGAATTCAAATCCTGGCTCTGCTATTCACTAGCTGTGTGCACTTGAACAATTTAGTTCATTCTCTATCTATATTCCTTTTCCTTCAAATGGTAATGATAATATGTACTTTTCATATTATGTAGATAAGATTGATAAACATATGCCTTTGAAACATTTGATCTCTGAACAAATGTTGAGAGAGCTTATCAGACTTTCTCTTTCTGAAATTCTGTGCTTAATGTTGCATTTACTTTAAAAATGAAAAATGTATTATAAGCACACAATTAAAAAAGAAAGTTATTTTTTCTTTTAAAAAATAAACAAGTTATTTATTAACAAGTTATTTATAACTTGTTAATAACTTAATAATATATATTGTTAATATATAACTTGTTACTTGTTATTTATAACAAGTTATTTTTAAACAAATTACTTTCTAAAACAAAAATAAATCTGCCTCCTGCCCCAAATCCCCAGTCCTACTCTCCAAATGTACATCTTTCTACTAAATTCTTCCAATTTCTTATGCTCTTTACCAGGAAATAATCAATGTGCACTCATACACATCTATGTATATATGATTATTTGGTATCTTCATTTTTTACATAACAATATCTCTTAGCAATTGTGCCATTAAAATACACAGAGAGCTGCCACACTGTTTTGCCTGGCTGCATAGGACTCTAGGGATGTGCCAACATTTATTTGACTAATCCTTTGTTGATAAAAAATTTAGGTTTACAGTGGCTTAAAAGAAAACAACAACAACAACAACACATTATTATAGAGAAGAGTCCAAGATGGCAGAGACCTTAGTTTTGTCTGTTCCCAGTAATTCAGCTAGACTGCTATCAAATCATTCAGAACACCTGCGAACTCAACCAGAGACCTAAGAAAATAATTGCTACAATTCTACAAATAGAAAATGACCACTTTCTACAAGGTAGGAGGTGTGGAGAAGTGAATCCCAGGAGATAGACCAAAAATAAACTGTGGGGGTGGGGAGGGAGCCTCTGTAACCTGGCTACCAGAAAGTGGTATAGCACAGCACAAAGTTGAAACTTAGAAGTCCGCTCCCATGAGGGATGTCCCTGCCTCAAAGGCACTCAGGTGGTGAATTGGACAGAAATCTAGGTGGGACAGTATGGCCTCAGGATCCCTGGGGTCACAGAAAGAATGGGAGTGTCTGAGTGCAGCAGAGTTCTCAGGCATCAGAGAAGAGGCTGCTGTAATCAGCAAGCCCAGGAGTAGGCTCTCATATTGGTGTTGACATAAACCATGAACCCTGGCATGGTCAGGTGATGGCTCTCTGAGCAGGGGCCAAGCAAGCAGTAGAACAGTGGGAATGCTCCCCCACCTCCCTCAGGAGGAGCGGTACAGGTGCATGTTGCAGGAGTCTTCAGGGTTTAGAGACTCTAAGCAGAGTCATGTGCCAAGATAGAGATGCTGGGTTACGGGCTGGGTGAACACAGAGTGTGGATGGAAAAACAGGGAGACAGGCATGACTGACTGCTTTTCCCTGAGGGAGCACTGAGGAGTGGGGCCCCGAGCTTTCAGCTGTTGGGCTGGACATGGGAGGCTGCCATTTTCGTGCTCATCCTGTAAAGCACCATGTAAAGCCTATATGGAACAAAAGCCACAGAGGGCAATCTGGAGCTGCTTGCTTAACCTGGCCCCCTGGGAAGGGCAGTGCAATTCCACTCAGGGCAAAGACACCTCAGAATCAGTACAACAGCTCCTTCCCCCAGAAGATCAGTAAGAACATCTGGTTAGGACCAAGTTTATCGATCACAAATATCTGCCAAACTCCAGCCCTAGGGGAAGACAGTATATATAATTCATGGGAGTTTTCCCCTCATGATTCTTTAGTCATTCAATAATTTTTTTTCTCTTTCCTTTTAAACTGTTAATTTGTTATTTTCTCAACTCATTTTTAAGTCTTTTTCATTTTCATTTTTACAGTTACATTTGATTCTTTCATTATATTTAATTTTATTTTTTTATATATCTAAGTATTTCTTTCCTTATAATTTAGGGATGCAGTTTCTTATCAAAAACAGACCAAAATACATATGGAATCTAGTGTATCACTCTGTTCTTTTCACCTGATTATATTCTCTTTTTTAAGTTTTTCTTTTAATTTTCATCTTTGCAGTTACATTGTATCCTTTCAATGTATTTCATTTTATTTTTGTATATATATATATATATATATATATATAAGTTTTCCTTTCTTTAAAATTTTGGGACGTAGTCTTCTAACAAACAGATCAAAATATACCCTGGATATAGTGTATTGCTTTATTCTGTTCACCTATCTGTGAACTAACTAACTTTCTCTCTTTCTTTCTATTTTTGTCTTTTAAATTTCATTTTTACAGTTACAGTCTTACCTTTCATTGTATTTAATTTTATTTTTGTATAAATATATATATATATACATATATATATATATATATATATATATATATATATATATATATAAGTCTTTCTTTCCTTACAATTTTGGGATCTAGTGTTTTTAAAAAAAAAAACAAACAGACCAAAATATAAACAGGATCCAGTGTATTGCTCTGTTCTATTAAAATGCCTGATTATATTCTCATTCTCTCTGTTTTTATTTTTTTAATTTTTAATTTTTATTTATTTATTTATTTTAGGTTTTGGGTCTCTTCTGATTTATTTAATGTATATTTCTCTCAGAGGCATTGTTGCCATTTTAGTATATTGTTCTTGTTCATCTATTCTTTGGACAGAATGACAAGACTGAAAACTTACTTCAAGAAAAGAGAACAAGAGGCAATACTTAATGCCAGTGATGAATATAAGTATGGATATAAGTAAGAATATAAATAAGGTATCAGAACTAGAGTTCAGAATAACGATTATAAAGATACTAGCTGGGTTTGAAAAAAAATCGTAGACACTAGAGAATCCCTTACTGGAGAAACAAAAGAACTAAATTAAACAAGTAGAAATCAAAAAGGCTATTAATGAAATGCAGTAAAAAAAATGGAGGATCAACTGCTATGATAAATGAGGCAGAAGAGAGAATTAGTGATACAGAAGGCAAAATCATAAAGAATAAATAGCCTGAGAAAAAGAGAGATAAAGAACTACTGGATCATGAGGGGAGAATTCAAGAGATAAATGGTAACATAAAGCAAAACAATATTAGAATAATTGGATTCAAGAAGAAGAGGAAAGAGAGAGAGAATGGCAGAAGGTAGATTGGAACAAATTACAACAGATAACTTCTCTAATCTGGGGAAGGAAACAGGCATTCAAGTCCAGGAAGCACAAAGAACCCCCCCCCAATCAATAAAAATAGATCAATGCTCAACGTATAATACTGAAGCTTGCAAATCTCAGAGACAAAAAGAAAATCCTGAAAGGAGCTTGGGACAAGAGGTCTGCAGCCTACAAGGGTAGAAACAATAGACTGGCAGCAAACCTATCCAGAGACCTGGAAGGCCAGAAAGGACTGGCATATTATATTCATGGCATGAAATGAGAAAAAAAATATGCAGCCAAGAATACTTTATCCAACAAGGCTGTCATTCAAAATAGAAGGAGAGATAAAGAACTTCTAGGACAAATAGAAACTAAAAGAACTTGTGATCACTAAACAGGACTACAAGAAATATTAAAGGGGACCCTTTAAACAAGAGACCCCAAAAGTAACATAGACCAGAAAAAACAGAGACAATATACAGAATAGTGACTTTACAGGTAATACAAGAAGACTAAATTCATATCCTTTAATAATTACTCTGAATGTAAATGGGTTAAAGGCCCCAATCAAGAGACACAGAGTATCAGATTGGATAAAAAAGCAAGATCCATTGATATGTTGTCTGTAAGAGACATATAGACCCAAAGACACTTCCAGATAGAAAATGAGGGGGTGGAAAATCACTTATCATGCTAATGGACATCAAAAGAAAGCTAGGGTAGCAATCTTTATATCAGATAAATTAGTTTTTAAACCAAAGAATGTAATAAGAGGTGAAGAGGGACATGATATCATACTTAAAGGGACTATCCAACAAGAATATCTAACAATTGTAAATATTTATGCCCCTAAGATGGGAGCAGCCAATTATATAAATGAATTAATAACAAAATTAAAGAAACACATTGATAATAATATAACCAAGGTATTTCAACACCACACTCATGCAATGGACAGATCATCTAAGCAGAAGACTCACAAGGAAACAAAGGCTTTGAATGACACACTGGACAAGATGGACTTCACAGATATATTCAGAGCATTCCATCCTAGAGCAACAGAATACACATTCTTCTTAAGTGCACATGGAACATTCTCCAGTATAGATCACATAACTGGGTCAAAATCAGGTCTCAACTCGTACCAAAAGATTGGGATCATTCCCTGCATATTTTCAAGCCACACTGTTTTGAAACTTGAACTCAGGGGTGCCTGGGTGGCTCAGTGGGCTAAAGCCTCTGCCATCGGCTCAGATCATCATCCCAGAGTCCTGGGTTCAAGCCCTGCATGGGGCTCTCTGCTCAGAAGGGAGCCTGCTTCCCCCTCTCTCTCTGCCTGCCTGTCTGCCTACTTGTGATCTCTGTCTGTCAAATAAATAAATAAAATCTAAAAAAAAAAAAAACAACTTGAACTCAATCACAAGAAAAATTTGGAAAGAATTCAACTACATGGAGGTTAAAGAGCATCCTACTAAAGAATGAATAAGTCAACCAGGAAACTAAAGAATTTAAAAAAATCATGGAAACAAATGAAAATGAAAACACAATTGGTAAAAACCTTTGGGATATAGCAAGAAAAGAGGGAAGTATATAGCAATACAAGCCTTTCTCAAGAAACAAGAAAGGTCTCAAAATATACAACTCACACCTAAAGGAGTTGGAGAAAGAACAGCAAATAAAGCCTACACTCAGCAGGGGAAGATAATAAAGGTTAGAGCAGAAATCAATGAAATAGAAACTAAAAGAACAGTGGAATAGTAGAACAGATCAATGAAACTAGGAGCTGTTTCTTTGAAAAAATTAATAAGATTGATAAACCTCTGACCAGACTTATCAAAAAAGAAAAGTGAAAGGACCCAAGTAAATAAAATCATGAATGAAAGAGAAAAGATCACAACCAACATGAAAGAAATACAAACAGTTATAAAAAATATATTATGAGCAACTATGTGCCAACAACTTAGACAATCTGGAAGAAACAGATGATTCCGGGAGACATATAAAGTACCAAAACTGAAACAGGAAGAAATAGAAGACCTGCACAGACCCATAACTGATAATGAAATTTAAGGAGTAATTAAAAATCTCCCAACAAAGAAGAGTCCAGGGCCAGATGGCTTCCCAGGGGAATTCTACCAAACATTTAAAGAAGAATACCTGTTCTTCTGAAGCTGTTTCAAGAAAATAGAAATGGAAGGAAAACTTCTAAACTCCTTTTATGAGGCCAGCATTGATCCCCAAACCAGATGAAGACTCATCAAATTACAGACCAATTTCCCCAATGAACACAGATGCCAAAATTTTCACCAAGATACTAGCCAGTAGGATCCAACAGTACATTAAAAGAATATTCACCATGACCAAGTGAGATTTATTCCTGGTTGCAAGGTGGTTCAGCATCCTCAAATCAATCAATGTGATACACTACATAAATAAAAGAAAGGGCAAGAACTATACAAGCCTCTCAATAGATGCAGAAAAAGCATTTGACAAAGTATAGCATCCTTTCTTGATTTAAACTCTCTACAGTGTAAGGACAGAGGGAGCATACCTCAATATCATAAAAGCCATCTATGAAAAGCCCACAGTGAATATCATTCTCAATAGGGAAAAACTGAGAGCTTTCCCCTCTAAGGTCAGGAACATGACAGAGATGCCCACTCTGACTACTTTTGTTCATCTTGGTACTAGAAGTCCTACCCTCAGTAATCAGACAACAAAAAGAAATAAAAGGCATCCAAATTGGCAAAGAAGTCAAACTCTCACTTTTCTCAGATGACATGTTACTCTATATGGAAAACCCAAAGGACTCCACCCCAAAATTGACAGAACTCATATAGGAATACAGCAAAGTGGCAGGATATAAAATCAATGCACAAAAATCAGTTGCATCTTTATACCTTAACAATAAGAAAAAAGAAAGAGACATTAAGGAGCTGATCCAATTTACAACTGCACCAAAAACCATAAGATACCTAGGAATAAGCCTAATCAAAGAGGCAAAGGATCTGTACTCAGAAAACTACAGAAAGTCATGAAAGAAATTGAGGAAGACACAAAAGAATGGAAAAATATTCCATGTTCGTGGATTGGAAGAACAAATATTGTTAAAATGCCTATGCTACCTAGAGCAATCTATACATTTAATGCAATCCCTATAAAAATACCATCAACTGTCTTCACAGAGCTGGAACAAATAATCCTAAAATCTGTATGGAACCAGAAAAGACCTCAAATAGCCAAAAGAAGGTGGAAAAAGAAAACTAAAGCTGGTGGCATCACAATTCTAGAATTCAAGATATATTACAAAGTGTAATGATCAACACCGTATTGTAATGGCACAAAAACAGACACAGAGATCAATGGAATAGAATAGAGAGAGCCCAGAAATGGCCCCTCAACTCCATGGTCAACTAATCTTTGACAAAGCAAGAAAGAACACCCAATGGAAAAAAGACAGACTCTTCAACAAATGGTATTGGGAAAATTGGACAGTCACATGCAGAAGAATGAAACTGGATCATTTTCTTACATCATACAGAAAAAGAGACTCAAAGTAGATGAAAGACCAAAATGTGAGACAGGAATCCATTAAAATCCTAGAGGAGAAAACAGGCAGCAACCTCTGTGACTTCAGCCACAGCAAATTCTTGCTAGACACAGCTCCAAAGGCAAGGAAAACAAAGGCAAAAGTGAACTATTAGGATGTCATCAAGATAAAAAGGTCTTGCACAGCAAAGGAAAAATTTGACAAAACTAAAAGACAACTGACAGAATGGGAGAAGATATTTGCAAATGTCTTAGTAGATAAAGCACTAGTATTCATGATATAAAGAACTTATCAAACTCAACACCCAAAGAACAAATACTACAATCAAGAAATGGGCAGAAGACATGAACAGACTTTTCTCCAAAGAAGACATCCAAATGACTAACAGATGCATGAAAAAATGCCCAACATCACTTGGCATCATGGAAACACAAATCAAACCATAATGAGATACCACCCCACATCAGTAAGAATGGCTAAAATTAGCAAGTCAGGAGAAGGCATGTTGGCGAGGATGCAGAGAAAGGGGAATCCTCCTACACTGTTGGTGGGAAAGCAAGCTGGTGCAGCTACTCTGGAAAACAGTATGGAGTTTCCTCAAAAAGCTGAAAATAGAGCTACCCTACAACCCAGCAATCACACTACTGGGTATTTACCCCACAGATACAAATGCAGTGATCTGAAGGGGCACTTGCACCCCAATGTTTATAGCAGCAATGTCCACAATAGCCAAACTATGGAAAGAGCACAGATGTCCCCTGACAGATGAATGGGTAAAGAGGATGTGGTATACGTATATACAACAGAATACTGCTCAGCCATCAAAAAACCTGAAATCTTTCCATTTGCAATGATGTGGATGGAACTAGCAGGGATTATGCTAAGCAAAATAAGTCAATCAGAGAAAGAATTACATATGATCTCTCTGATAGGTGGAATTTAAGAAACAAAACAGAGGATCATGGGAGAAGGGAGTGAAAAATAAAACAAGATGAAATCAGAGAGGGATACAAACCATAAGAGACTCTTAACCACAGGAAATAAACTGAGGATTGTTGGAGAGGAGAGGGGTGGGGGCTGGGATAACTGGGTGATGGACATTAAGGAGGACATGTAATGTAATGAGCACTGGGTATTATATAAGACTGATGAGTCACTGAACTCTACCTCTGAATCTAGTAATACACCATATGTTAATTAATGGAATTTAAATGATAAAAATATTTCACAATAAAAACTAAAAATAAAAAACACTTTAGTGAATACCTTTGTACATACATCATAGTATAGGCATACTAATGTAACAACTTCATAGAAGGGAAATTATTGAGGCATTAATTTCTTCATTTATACTTTTATACAGTTACTGTGAGAATTTAGTGGGGGTAATTCAGATAAAGTGCTTAATATAGGGGCCAGCATACAGTAAGTACTCTGTAAACATTATGCATTATTAGTAGGGCACTTATAGGTCTCAGTTTCTTCAGGCAGAGCAGGATTCAGCAGCCTCAGGGAAGCTCTCAAACAAAGAGAGCTGGTTGTCAGGTTCTGATTCTGGTTGTCAGGAACCTGAGCCCTCTAGCCATAGGTATACATGAGAAAAGTAAAAGGGATCAGAGGGGTTATGGGCAGAGCACTTAGGACAACTGTTCCAAAAGCATTCATTACATTATTTCATTTTCCTTAAAGAGCAACATGGATGTCACTGGAAATGGTCTTACTGAACCCAATAATTAGATTTTTGGCTTAAAGTGTAGATCATTTAGTCAAATGATCATTTTTGTTTTGCAAGCTATAAAACAACCAGTATCACTTAATTTTTCACTTTCTGGTTGAACACTTTGGGAAGTTTTAGACATATTTGTGTAAGCATTTAAGGCAAAGGAAAATGAGGCCTTATTCCTTAAGTTTATTCAGTAATATTTATTACTGAAATCAGAACATTAACCTACCTCCTATGATGAGAAAGCCAACAGACTGGAAACTGGCTTATGATCTCCAATAGCAGGCATCTACGCCTTTGGCATCAGAGCTGATATACTAACTCTGCTGTGTGGTTCATGCCAAAGCAGAGGCCTCACAAATCCCACTTTCTAATTGGATTTTTTTCCCTCTCTCTAACAAACAACTCTATCTCTATATTAGGAAAAATGCTTTCTCCCTGTTGAGTGCTTAAAGGCTCAGCATTCAAGAAAGGAGGCAGATTTATTCTGGCTTTTTATTTTCACATATTGGATTGCTTTCTTAGTATTTACTGAGTATTCAAACTATGAAAGGTTCTGAAAACTAAGATACCTTGGTTTTTGTCTCTGGAACTAATCACAAGAGTGAAAGACACCATTTGAACTAATTAGAGATTTATTTATATTTAAAGGAAAGACAACTGCATGAACCCCAACCCTCTTTTTTTTCAGGAAAAACAAATCAGGGTATTTAAGTTCCTTATCCACCATAATATCCACATGGAAGCTCTGCAGTTACTCTGTGAGCCGAGCTTGGAGCTATGCATCTTGCTGGTTGCTCTGCCAATGATCTACATAAATTTTGTCTTGTGCTACTTACTTTCAGGGAGCTTATCTGAATCTTAGATCCTCTTTATGTTGTGCCTGAGAGACTACCTTCTGCTCCTAGGCTGTTTAAAACTTGTGAATCCTTACTGTTTCTAAGGACTGAGTGCTTGTCAGTTAACAACAATGAAAATGGGCAGAAAGACTATTACCAGAAGACATGAGGAGTTTGAGAAGAAGGGGGGAGTTCTGAACTGCACTGATCCATTCTTATCCTTCTCCCTGTTCTCCTAAATCCCCCTTTCATATCCTGCCCCCCACTTTCACAACCATGACCCAGTAGAATGAGCTGAATGTTTGGGCCCGTCCCCAAATTCATATCTTGAAACCCTCCCCCACAATGTGATGGTATTAGAAGGGCCTTTGGGAGGTGATTAGGATTAGACAACATCATGAGTGTGGTGCCTTCACAACTGGGATTGGTGCTTTCATAAGAGTCACTCACTCCATGTTGTGAGGCTGTAAGGAAAAGTGGGCAGTTGGCAACCAGAATAAGGGTCCTCACTAGAACTTGACTAGGCTGCAAAGCTGAACTATTTCCAGTCTTCTGACTGCAAGAAATAAACTTCTGATATTTATAAACTACTCAAGCTATGGTATTCTGTTATTGCTGCCCAAACAGACTAAGATACCAAAATAATTTCTTTCTTCAGAGCTGATGTTATTTACATGAAAAAGTAAGTAATTCAGAGCCCAAGGATCTTAACCCTTCAAAGAAACATTTGCATTCTCAAAGAAGTATTTGCTAATGCTTTTCCAGCTGGTATATTATGCTAGCATATTTTAGGCTCAGCTCGGCTATTTCTTGTCTACTTCACAGAACACTGCTGCTTGTTTTTCTCTGAAATTTTATTTAGAAGATAAAAATAAGAGATACCTCCTAGGGCATCACCATACTTTGGCCTTGACTCTTTCGTCCTAGTAGTTTTGTGAGGATGAGGGAGCAGGGAATAGGGTTCTCATTTAGCCTTCTTTCTTTGCCTCTTTGCTATAGGTTTTTGTCTTTGGATTCCTCAACAAATTTTAGAGTGAGTGGCTTCTCCTCCTTCTCCGACCCCATTTCCTTGCTCATTCCTCAGCCTTGCTGTCTGGCCTGTGTTCCCACCACTCCACTCTCCAGCACAGTCAAAAGACCAATTGCACTGACTTGTTTAGTCAGCTCATACCTTTCAATCCACTAGCTGTTGACCTCTGTTCCCCCTTTCCACTGAAATTGCTCTTTCCAGAGATACCCATCATTCCCTTCTATGATATCCAATAATTGTTTCTCAGTTGACCTCTTGGAGGTGTTTGGCTTGGTCTTCAGAATAGTTAGTTGACCTCTCCTCGTAGTTGATAAACTCTTCCCCTATTTTCTAAACCACGGATCTTTTCTGGTTTTTCTTCCTACTTCTTTGGCAAATGTTTCCCAGCCTTCATTGTTGCTTCTTCTCCCACCTACACCTTAAATATTGATATTATTCAGGGACCTATTTTAGACCCTTTTGTGTTTTTCACTTAGTAACTGGTAATACCAATGACCTCATGGCCAAGAAAAAACTAGGTATTTTTGTTGACTCTTCTTTCCCACTCCTCCAGTCCATCAAAGTATCCAACAAATCTTCTACCTCCACCTTTTGAGTCCATTTACATTTCTCAATCCACATGGATACTATTTAGGATCAGGTCTCCTGAATCTCACTGCCCTATTTTCTGCTTTCTTCTCTATCCCCACATGACTGCCACAGTGATTTTTATAAAATTAAAACCTGATAGTTCCCCAACTTAAAACCCATCACTGCTTCCTATGACTCTCTGGATAGTCTAGACTCCTTAAAGAGACCCTCATGCTCAAAATACTTGACCTTATTTTTACAGCCTCCTCTCTTGCTGTTCTTCATCTTGTGTTTTCTGCTTTAATGGACCTTGTCCTCAGTCTAAGTTGGACATTCCTGTTGCATGGAAATGCCCATCCTGATTCCCTGTCCCCCAGTCTCCTGCTATTTAGAGGTCACTTTCTGCTAGGATCTTACCCTGATCTCCGAAGTCTAGGTAAAGTGTTTTGGAACTTTTCTGGATGCCATTAACATCCTTTGGTTCCCTACCTTCCCCATAACAGTTCTCATTTTGCAGGGGACTTGTGCATTTGCCTGTCTGTATTCCTCATTGGACTATAGCCTCTGATATCAGAAACCATTGACCTTGTTTATCTCTGTAACCTCAATGCCTCATATGGTGCCTGGCACTTATTAGGTTCTCCATAACAATCTGCTGAATTGATAAATGCCAATTCTGTCTTAAACCTGGCCTATATCCTATAATTTAGCTGCTTGCTGAGAATTTCTACCTCAGAATTGCTAGCTTGCTCAGAATTTCTAGCTAGTACCCTCACTTCAATACACTCTAAATTGAACTCCACTTCCTTCAAAACTCCAGTCTTTTTTTTTCTTTCCATGGCAACACTATTATTCCAGTTCCTTGGGCTCCAAACCCTGGCATCATCTCTGACTCCTCTCTTTCCCTTGCCAGCCACATGAATAAGTTGTCAAGCCTATAGATTCTACTTTTTCAAAGTCTCAGTCTCTCTAATCTCTCTCTCTTTTACTATTCCCACTTCCACAAACCTGATATAAAAGATCTGTTACATTTTGACTAGATGACTAAAATAGATAGTCTCATGGGTTTGTCCCCAATATCCTTCCAACCTATCCCATTATTAGATTAATTCCTACAAAGTATATTTCCATTTATATCACTTCCTTGTTCACAATCTCAAAGATTCCCTATCCCCTATTTAGTTAAAAACAAAATATTCAGCCTAATATTTAAGGTCTAATCTGGCTTTTCATCCTTATTTCTTATGGTTTTCCTAAAAGAATGTGATGCTTCATTCAAACCACACTATTCTAAAACTTTTTTTCTCTTCTTATAAATTTATTGAGGATAAGGCTGAGGATGATGGCTAATTTTCATTATCATCCTACCCCAGCACTAACTATTGCTCACTTTGTACATGGCACTATATATATATATATATATATATATATATATATATATATATATATGCCAGAATTCATAAGGTCTTACGTACTCACTAACTCCATGAAGAACAGAGAAATGACCAATCCTCTGTTCTCTTCTTTGCATATATTTATCAGGAAACATACACTAACACACTAATTATGGCTATACTTACATTTTTTTAAAAAAAGATTTTATTTATTTACTTGACAGAAAGAGAGAGCATGACGGACTCGATCTCAAGACCCTGGGACCATGACCTGAGCTGAATGCAGACACTTAACTGACCGAGCCACCTAGGTGCCCCGTGTCTCTACTCTTATATTCCTGTCATCTAAGACATGTCTCACTCTTTCAGCTCATAATCCTTTTGTAAAGTAAAACTAGAGACACTGCTGGATCAACTCCATACTCTCCTTATATTGGGAAGATGCCCTTTACAGAACTGTACACATATTAAAGGGGGCCTCTCCCAGGAATCATGTCTCTCTGTGTCCCATGGGGCTTCAGACAGTTCCTAACTCCTGAGCAACTCCAAAGAGCCCAACTCTTCTCAGGTAAGGTTCGTGTTCACATTTCCAGATTAAGTTGCTAGATTCCCTGGGACTTGGGAAAGAGGGGAGGTTGTTCTTTGCCTGAACAAAAGGGACTTCATGCCTGAGTTGTTCCCCAGGGAGAACAAACAAGGCCATGTTTGCCCTTACTAGGGCACATTTGAAAGCTGAAAAGGATGGGCATATTCATCTATTTCCTGTTTAGAGACATGGGGTGTCCAGCTGGGGTGGTTACCAGGTTCACAAAGAAACAGGCAAAATTTTGGCAAGACTTTGGGAGACCTAGCAACAAAACCCACTTCCCCCACCCCTTTCACATCCATTTGAAATTCAGGTTGCTTCAAAGCAGCATGAAATCCATGGGAACTTCTCATGCCCTTTCAACAAATCTGTTCTATGAAGGGAGATGACTCAGTCTCCTTTGCCCCCAAAAGCCAGAGCCAACACTGGCTACCAGCAGTTTTGGCTTCACAAAAGAACAACTTACCCCAGGTCGCCTCCCTGACTCCAATCAGTCTCCTTGTTGTTTCAAATGGCATCAAAGAGGGTATGTGTACTCTGTTTAATTATCACTGTGCTTCTGGAAATACCTTTTTGATGTTCTGTGTGTGGAAATGTGCTCATTAATAAATGGACACCTCTACTTGCCAATAGAGGAGGCCAATGCAAATGATGGAATTCTTCCTTTACATTGAATAGATTTTTTTTTTCCTAATTGAGCATATCAGTTCTGGCCAATTATGAACTGGTTCTGCTGACTCTTGGTAATTTGTCTGTTAATTAAATTGGAAACTGCTTGCTTTCTGTGGTTCAGTAGAAAGGATTTATAAGTTGAGTGTGTGTGTATGTCTGTCTGTAGTTCTCTTTTTATAAAATGTGTCTGCTTACCCTTTGTGTTGGTCTGTAAACCAGTCTTGAGTTGGCCTGGAGCAAGAGTGCTGATAGAAAATTGAGAGCCAGAGACACATTTCATTGCCTGATGGATGGGAGAAGCCACCCAGTCATGTTGCCTAATTTTTCTCAGAAGGAGGAGGGGTTGCACATCTGCTCAGAGGAAATAAATCACAGGGCCAGAGGCTAGAGGTCATTAGTTTATAAAGCTTTATGACCTGTATCTGACAGTTATTTCTCTTGGATGGAAAAACAGGAGATAGAAAACTATGCTTATTCTCTTTCTTATGTCCTATCTCTCTCTGAGTTTAATTTTCTTGTTACATTCAATCCCCAAACATTGCTTTCTCAGCATTTCTATTATTCATTCTTTGCTATCTTATGCCTTTTTACTGATTGCTCCAACATCCTATCTACCTCTTCTCAGTCGTGTAATTACTGTTTTATTTGTTTCAGTCAGCTCTTCATCCTTCTCTAGGAACTCACTGTTAATGACACTTTGCTTATTGACAAATTCATGCCTCCTTGAAGAAATGTTGAATTAAATTATAGAGATAAACTCTTTTGTGGTATTCTAATTTTTTATTATTAAGTTTATTTTCTTAATTCCATATTTATTATTTCTATATTTTACTTTGGCTAGATGAAGGGATACAGACAGAAGGGGAACAATAGCTATACAATTTTTTGCATTTATTTCCAGTTCTTCTATTTTATTAAAAAATATAAAAGGCTTAAATAAAAATGAGGCTAAAATACAGATTTCTCAGCAAATTTAAGAATAAAATGAATCTCAGCACATGCCTCTATGTGATTTATTTGGGAGAACATACTTTTGAATATTAATGGAAAGATGTCTACTTCAATTGTTTAAGCAATGAAAGGAATAAGAATGAAATATAGAGTAAAGCAGCAGAATTAAACAAACCTCACACATACTTAAAAAACACATTAGTCTGGAAGAGAAGTAAAGGAGATCAGAAGCAGAAAGAATGTTACAGAATGAATCTGGGATGAATCAGGTGCCCCTTCACACTTAACCCAACCCTCATAAACTGTCAGTTTACCACTGTGACAGCTCGGCTAAATTGAAGCTCTTTTGACACAGCTCTGTGCCTTGTACATTCCGTGTCTAGTGGCCAGCACAATTCCCAATACATGAGTGCTCGTAGTGTGTTCCCAATAAATCAGTGATGGAATGAGATTATCAAGGACTCATGATAGTGGGGCTCAGATTTCAGGTTTGTCCTGTCTGTTGATGATCTGTTCTCCTCTATTGAGTGGTAGCCCATGTCACACTTCTTGTGGTCCTCCCTGTACGCTGTGTTTTCTCACTTGAGGCTTTATACACTATTCCTTCTGAGTGGAGCCAACCTCTTCCTTCATCTACCTTCTCCTGCATGTCCTGCTGAATGTTCAGTTTAGGTGACCTTCCTTAGGGAGTTGGGTGAGGCATTACAATACATCATGCATTCAACTCTGCTGGACTTGTCTGTACCTCTCTCTAGACTAAGAGCTCCTTGCAGGTAAAAAGAATATGTTACATATTTCTGTATTCCCAGTGTCTAGCATGAGGCAGAGTAGAAGCTCAATAATGTGTTGAGTTAAAAATGAACAAATGAACAACAACAATGAAAAGAAACAGAGAGAAGAGACGAGAAGCAATAATGGTGAGAAGGAATGTACTATTGGAAAGAGCTCATTGGCACTTACTTTGAGAATACAAAGCATAATCTTATCAGAAAATTGCATTGATTTTGTTCTAGTGTCATCTTTTTTTAAAAATTTTATTTATTTAACAGAGAGAGATCACAAGTAGGCAGAGAAGCAAGCAGAGAGAGAGAGAGAGAGAGAGAGAGAGAGGAGGAAGCAGGCTCCCTGAGAAGCAGAGAGCCTGATGTGGGACTCAATTCCAGGATCCTGAGATCATGACCTGAGCCAAAGGCAGAGGCCTAACCCACTGAGCCACCCAGGCGCCCCTCATCTTATATGGACCATCTGACTGGGTATATCTACTGTTCTGGAATGAAAGTAAGTAATAAGGTTGGTTAGGATAGGGTGTCAGGTGGACTGCAAATGACTAGAAAGCACATGACAAGTAGTGTAGGTAGGCATGCTCCTGGCCATAAATGGAAAGCAATTTGGTGGGCTGTCCCACTCTACCTGCTGGAAGTTAATCCCCACTAACTTCTAACACATTCTTTCTCCTTCGGTTAGGTCTATATTTCTATTGACTCCGTGAAAAACCTTATTACTTTCTACTTCACTGCCTTCTCTCACAATGTTTCTTTCTTTTTTTTTTCTTTTCTTTTCCTCTTCCTTATTCCTAAAAAATATGATTCTTTAAGGATCAATTCAAGTTTCTCTGCCTCCAGGCTATTTTAAGACTCCCAAACTAGTCTAAGCCCATCATCTTTAGAATACCTGCAGTATTTCCATATGCATTACAACAAGCAATATGAGATATAACTACGAATAACTTTGTATTGTCCACTGATTTATCCACTCATTTTGTCTCCCAACCAGACTATAAACTCCAATTCAGAATTACAATTCAGACTTTCTATAATTCTTCAAAGCACTTGGCCTGATAACATGTCATTTATTCAATGAGTACTTTTAAATATATATGTCCATAAAGTAACATGTTCTCAAACAGGTTTCCAGTTGCCCTCCCCCAATTTTTGCCTTGTAAAATTTGGGGCATCCTGGTTCTATAATTTTATATGTATACAGGCACACAGATATAAATCTATGGATGTTGAAATAGCTATTTCCCTGTTTTATTGGAAACTTCATATTCAAGAAATTCTTATACTGGCAAGCTTCTTTGCTCTTACTCAATCCTAAGAGGGTATGATAAATAGTTGTTTACTGCCCTTTGAAAAATAGACTGTCACAAATGCTACTTCTGGTTTTCTCCTTTTTCGGCTAAACAACCTTAGCCCCTTTAGACATTTAAATGCCATGAACAGATGCTCAATAATATTACTTGGTGGCTGGGCATAATTTATAGTGCTTATTTATAGAAGTAGATGAAAATAGAAACATTATGTATTTTTAAAGCTTTTCTTTCACATATGGCATGCTTTACAAGGAGTGAGGATTTGGATGAATGGAGAGATGAATGCAGCTAATATTCTCATTTCAGTCTCATCTGAAAAGAGGGGAAATATGTGAAACATCAGAATGGAAGCTAAAATGCACAAGACGCTATTTTACTATTAACTCAGAACTTTCTTATGCCAGATGGTGTCAGAGGAAAGCTTTTTGTTTTCTTCTTGATGGGCATCTCCTTTGAATTTTGCTAGTGAGACACATTTTTCTCTCTTCTCTGTATTCACAGACACTGTGGCCTTCATTCATGCACCTCTTAGATGTAGTAGCTGGTTTGGCATTTCTAGGCATTGTATGCCCTTCTGATTGGTTTCTGGGAGGGGCAATTATGCTGCTTGATCTATTAAAATCTTCAAGGATTTGGATAATCATGCATGTTATCATAACACCCTGTAACAGTCCTCCCCACACTAAAATGCCATTTATCCACTTTCTTGTCTCTTTGAAACCCATACTATACACTTCCAGTTAACAGTGACTCTTTTTGATTTATCTTTCTTTTCTTATCTGGCACAGAGCAGATGCTTACTAAGTATTTCCTGAGTACACAAAAAAATGAAGACCAGCAAATTCAAATCTACTTAGATATTTAAAGGAAGTATTTATACTTCCTGGAATCATACAGGACAGAGGGAACATTTATTATAAATAGATGCCTATGCTGTGTTGGGAGCACAACATATGTTACCTCATTTAATCCTTTCAAAAAAATCCATGAGCTATACTCTTCTTGCTACCATTTGTCGGTTATTTGCCTATGTGACATACACTGCCTTATATTTTAAAACATCTTCTCATTTAATATTGTTAATGATCCTATGAAGCAGGTATTACTATTACCTTTTTTAAAATAAGGAAGATGAGGCTCCAAGAAGATATGAAGGATGGATTTCAATTCAGATCTATCTAACTCTAAAACCCAAATATTTCCTACTTTACTGTAACGACTAGGATAAAAAGTGTTTGTGGCATATACGTTATTTATGTGACTTTGCTTCTTTCTTTGTTTTTCCTCTAATGCCTGCATCTAACACCTTCTCCCTGTCCTTCTAGACAGAAGACCTTATGATTCATTAGCAAATATAAAGAAACCTATTGGCCATCTTGCAAGCTGGTTTTCCAATGTTAAGTCTATAAATACCTCGCTTTGACTAACAATCCTTGGTCCAATCAACTGTGACCAGATTGTCAGAGTTACATTTTAGAAAGCTTAGCTATCTTTGTCTAAGGACCTGCCTTGACAGCTTTTACCAGAAGGGACCTGTGGATATGGCAATTGTTCAAAATTTCATAAGTGGTCCAGTTATACATGGAAGATGCTCTCAGAGGTAAGTATGAGACCTTCATCAGTAGAGTAATTTTAATCACAACTTTACTAAATTCTAATTGGGCCTACTAGACTTAATTTAAGGAGTCACAGCAGACCAATTCCAATGTCCTGTTACATCCAAAATATCAGCACAATGTTACATGTAACCAAAATGTGTGCAGCACCAAGACCTGTCTGTTACTGTGTAAAAGAACAGAATAGAGAAAGGGGAGGATAACTAAATAAGCAAAAGAGAAAGAGGTTGCCAATACTAATAAAACTAGAACCTGGGATGGAAGGAAATTTAGGGGTCAGCAAATACAACTCTCTAACCCACAAGGAATGCCATCTCCATCATCCTCAGGTAGTATCAACTATAATCAGAAGGCTAGATTAGAATATCATTTTCCCCATTTTATAAAGATGAAGACCAAGAGGAAAGGAATATACACTATGAACAGGGGAAGGGTATGCATATAGTAAACATGAATGCAGTCACCTGACAACAGAAGATCAGACTTATGGACCTCCTGAACCCGAGAGATGGGTGTGTGCTTATAGCATTAAGCTGGCAGTGATGCAATGGGAATTGAACTTCTTGTCATGAGATCTGGATTTAAATCCAGGCTCCATTAGTAGCTAGCTATGTAGCACTGAGCTGCGTTTTTGACTTCTCATCTATAAAATGAAGGGGCGTGGGGTGCATGGATGACTCAGATGGTTAGGTGTCTGACTCTTGGTTTCAGCTCAGGTCATGATCTCAGGGTCATGAGATCAGGCCCTGCTGAGCATGGAGTCTGCTTGAGAGTCTCTCCCTCTGCCCCTACCCCTGCTCTTTCTCTTTCTCTCTCTCAAATAAAATAAATAAATAAATTCTTTACAGTGAAGGGGTAAGAGTCAATGATTCCTACATTCTTTTCCAGCAACAAATTACACGATCCTAAAGAAAATATTTACTTCTGACAGTGAATCAGAAGTTACCATAAGGTCATATCAACTAAAAATAAAAAGTTTTTAGGAATGTGGATCTCAAGCTATTATATTCTCCTCTGCTAAAAATTATATCATTATTGTGTCTTCCCCATAGACTTGTTCAATATCTTCTCCCCTAAGCCCTGCATTTTTCCTTATAAAAGATCAACCTGCTTATTCTAGGACCCTCTCACAGACTCATTATTGGGTTAGAGAAATGAAGCATTCACTGTATTAATACCAAGGCTATTATATCTTGCACAGGTTGTGCACTGCACAAAGGCACGCCTAACCAAAGTAGCAAGTGGGGCTGCAAGCCGTGAGCCTTTGTGTGGATGCATCCACCTGAAAGCAGGCGTGTCTTTTACTAATTCACTCTAAGGGGCAATATGGGCTTCAGGTGTTCTGGGAAGCGGGATTTCTCCATTTGGTCCATGATCTGAAAAGCCCTGAACTATGCCAATACTATGAACAGCAATTTCCCAATGCTGAACATGTATTAAAAGTTAATTACAGGGAATTTTCTCTTTGGGGCTAAAAAAGGAATGATTATATCAGTTCCACTTAAGAGGCAAAACATTCCACGCAGCACAGATTAAACTTCTGCATTCACCTGTTTTGTTGGAATACAGTATATTATCATGGGAGGACATATTTTTTAAACAAAAAGTATTGATCAAAATTTCCTTAGGGTTAACCTGCACTGAATCCCCATGAAATGATCTCAAAGGACTAAAGCAAATTCCATATGTTGAATTAAGCGTTAGCGTGGAGACTACAAGTCAAAAGCAGATTCAAACACTATTCACAGGTGCCGTGCCATGCTGAAAAAGAATAATCTCATTGAAGCACTTGCTGATATTGTTTCTCCCTCATGAAGAATCTGATAGACTTTTCTGCAGATACTCAGCAACCTATTTGTGGTTTGGGGTGCAAATGTGGTGTGTAAGGCTGTCTTAGCATTTCGTACAAAATGGAAATTGTCCAAGCTCCCTTCCAAATCAAATCAGACTGAAAATGGCTCCCATAGCTCTCCCTTCAACCATAAGATGTTCCCATTAGTGTCAATTAATGCTGAGACCCTGGCAGTCTGTATGCATGATTCATTAATGAGAAGCCTCATTTACAGCCGAAAAAGCAATGCAATGGAACAGCTGTAGTAATTTCTTACCTCCTGTACACAGACCCACGGCCTGCAAACTGCTGACCTCTCACCATAGAAGGGTTCCTCTCCCTCTGGCCTATGACTGTGTGTGCTCCAGGGACAGTGGACATGACCACAATGATGGTAAAATCCTGCCAAATATTCCAGCTTCCATGCTTACGTGAGGCCAAATGTGAGACTGTGACTCTAACCCTCCCTTCTCAAATGAAATTCCTAATTCAATTAAGGATGATACAGAGAAGCCAAGACCTCTATTAGTCTGCAGCACATTGATTTTCTACAAGGTTCCCACTTCATCGACACCCTCTAAATCTGTAGAATATCCAGCGAGTCTTATTACTAACATGACTCCAGTAATCAAAATGGCTCACTAATTATAACTCTGCTCTGCGTCAGAGAAGCTGGTTTTTTATAATCTCTATCTACATATATTTAATTTCATCCAAATATTTTATTGGTATGACTCTAGATACCATAGTAATTTATTAAGTGGTAAAGGACAAGTCACCACTTTTTCCTTCCTATGCAGCTGCTTATTTCCTATTCTCTAATGTAAACAGGAGTACAAACAAGAAGTGGCTGGAATCCTGGGTGACAGCCACAATCTCCCACATCTGCCAGTCAGAAGAATAGGGAGAAAGTCCCCCCATGTCCAAGAAGCCAAGTAACAGTAATGCTCATCAAAATGAGAAAGGGGCTCTCTCTGCCTTTGAGGGAAAAACACTAAAGACCCAGCAATCTCTTTTATCTATAAACTCAGGAAGCACCTTTCTGCCCACTCCTACCCTTCTTGCTCGTAGAAGTAAGTAATAAGACACTCATCAACAGAGGTGTTTTAAGCCCTGCCTTGCTTAAAGTAGAATCAAATTCTAAACAAAAATATTTGGGTTTAAATTTTAATTTTCATTTATTTCAAACGAGAGTTGGCCTGAAATACATGTGTGCTTCCTATAAATAATAGTGTAAGTACCTTTGAAGGGAAAACGTCTGCGGTATTTAGGAGACTCGACTGCTTTTCAAGCACCATCAAGTCTTTAAGAAATAGTACATTTGATCAATATCCCAGCAGAGCTATTAACAAGCATGTGACCTCAGACAAACCCCTAAACCTCTCTAGGCCTCAGTCTGTTCATCTGTAAAATGAGAACATTAGATTAGGTTTTCTCTGTGGATCCTTATAGCTCTAAGAGATTATGATTCTTATGTTAATTGCAAATGATCCTACCTGGGTGATAAAAATCAGTGACCCAAAACACTCTTGGAATGAAAGCTGTTTTCAGCTTTTTCTTTTTCCCCTTCTGGACAAAGATGGAAATAGCAATCATTACCTGGGGCCTTGGGGGCTCTTTGCTTGTACTCAGGCTTCCCGAAAAGTTGAGATGCATTAATTGGCTATCTTCTGGGTCTAAATCTGCTTCTAAATTGATTGGGGATTTTACATTTTCCCTATGAGATCCAGCAATGGCTAGGTACTCAAAAGAAGTTATAGTTAAACAAGGAGATATAGTTCTGTTCCCTGGAGGGCTCTAACTAGAACAAGCCTCAGCCCTGCTCAAGCCTCTGGTAATTTTCTAGAGGATAGAGAGACCAAAATTATCCAGGCAAGTTGGACATTGCTGATATGTTTAAATAAACTAGGGCAGGATTTTATAAATCTCATAGAGAGTCCAGATGATGCTAAGTAAATTGTATTAACTATATACTAAGATGTATCATTAACCATCTGTACCTAGTACAGCTAAGGTTATCAATGAGGCTCTATCCTTTTTATGTTTATGACTTGTCATTTATTTAAATATATATTCATACTTGGAAGGATTCAGTGCCTATAATGCTTTTTAATGTTTCTTATTTTTTATAAGGCTATGTAGTCAGATTAAACAAAGGTTAATAATAACAGTTTGTTCTTTTCAGAGCAAAGCAAAAGGCCATGAACTTAGGGACAGAAGTTTCACAGGGTTAACTGAGTCCTTAAAAACCTCCATTGCAAAGGATGATGGGACTTTGGCTTTATTCCCTCAATGGTTATATCTGTGGAGTAAGTGCTGTAATTTCATTTCTTGTGCAAACTATTCAGATAACCCTTCATACAGAATTATAGCTCCTATTAAAAATGTGTATTCTTTCCCAAAGCCTTTTTCCTCTCTTGTTTTAATATGAAACAATTGAGAGTTATATCAGCGCTTTGGGAAAGAATTATTATCCTTGTCAACATCCTTAGGGGGCCTGATTAATACAAGAACTACTTCCTCTTGACTAATGATAGTACAGGCTGCAGTAGCCTTCCCCTAACAATTGTGTAATTCAAGTCCTTTGTATCTAGTGTGTTTTTTGACAGACTGGTCAATAGTGCTTGCTGAAGAACAAGTATTTCTCTCAATTTCAATCACAAAGTAACCTCTAAGGAAGTTCTCAAGTCTGGTAAGTAGGCTAGACTTAAAACATCAAATTCACCTGTGACACTCCTGCCTCAATAAAGATGTTGAATACCAAAGAGGAAGCTGATACAAGGGAATCCGAATATGAGTGACAGCAAAAGGTCATGTACTGCAGTGCAGAGGAAGACAACCAGGTTCACAGTGAAAATCTTAAATTCTTTTACATGATAATACGAGGAATAACAAAAGTTATCATGCATTGAACATTTACCTATTGCCACAAAATCTTCTAAGCGCTTTAATATATTAACAAATGTAATCCAGCTATAAACCTTATAGTGTAGTTAATAGGACTGAAATATGTAAAAAGTTTTCTCTCATCTCTATTTTACTCGATAGTGTTTGGCTTGCGTTTTCCTACAACTTTTTTTTAAGTTTGATTTTTTTAAAAATTTTATTTATTTATTTTGTCCGAGAGAGTGAGCACAGGCAGAGGCAGAGGGAGAAGCAGGCTCTCTGCCAAGCAAGGAGCCCGATGTGGGACTCGATCCCAGGATGCTGGGATCATGACCCGAGCTGAAGGCAGCTGCTTAACCAACTGAGCCACCCAGGTGTCCCTTAAGTTTGATTTTTAAAAGGTAATGACATTCTGTCATTTAGGTCAGCGGCGACTTTGTCCCTTCATTCCAGCATTGCAGACTTGGCTCGGAAATTTCCCTTCATAAAGAAAGAGCAGAGAAAATTCAGAATATGTACTAGGGAATAGGTGAGCTAAGTCTAGATTTTATTGTGTAGTTTCTCAGTTTCAATTTCTCAGTTTCTCATGTTTCAATTGCATAAGTGCTTTTTCTTTGATAGGTCTTTAGTTATGTTTGTGATTCTGCTATATTGTGCCCCCCCCCCATTCATATGTTGAACTGCTAACCCTCAACCTCAGGATAGGACTGTATACAGAGACAGAGTCTTCAAAGATGGAACTAAGTTAAAGTGAGGACCTGAGAGCAGGCCACCATCCAACATAACTGATATCCTTATGGGAAGAGGAGATTTGAACACGGAGACAGACCCCAAAGGCACATGAACCCACACAGAGGTAAAACCATGTGAAGAGGCAGTGAGTAGCCATCTGCAAAAGCCAAAGATAGTGACCTCAGGAGAAACCAAGCCTACTGGCACTTTGATCTTGGACTTCCAGCCTCTAGTAGTACTGGAAAATTAGTTGCAGTTGTTTAAGCCACCCAACTTGTGGTACTGTTGTGAAGCCCAAACAAACTAATACAAATGCCAGAGAGCGAAAATATGGTGTCAGCTCTTTTCACTTTAGCCATTCCCCTTTACTTGGCTCAAATAAATTTGCACTGAAGATAAAAACTGGTCTTAATATGCTCTTATGACACATGTCTTGAAAGTGGTCAAAGTCCTAGATATTGACCCCCTTTCCGTATGTAATTTAGTAAAAAGGCTGAAAGCCTATGGTAAGTGTCTAGCAGGAGAAGGGTGATTTTTACAGATCTGCCTGTGTGGCATTCAGTGCTTCAATCCTAGGAACTACTAGATATTGTAGCATCCATGGCCATGGACACTTCTTGGTTCATCCATTGTGTAGCCCAGAGCAGTAACAGCATGAAGAACAGCCTTTAAATAGTCCTGCCTTTCTGTGGCAGAGTTGGATCTTAAAATAAGCTCTCCTGATGCCCACTTTTTCACTGCATAGGCTTCGCCAATTTTAGAAAATTCTGGCATTTGAGTATTTACTATATACTTATACGATTAGTAAGTATTGTGCTTTGGGTTAGGGGAGAAGGATCTGAAATAGTATTGATACTTGGCTGACTTACTTTTTCTTCGGAAGGGCCCCAGAGTCCAAAATTACTGAAACGTGTCATCTTACAACATTATTATGCTGGGTACTCCTTATGCATCCTGGAAAATGAGGCCCATTTTTAAATGATATCTTTTAAATATTTGACACAACCCTTTATGACAGTGCCTTGATTAAAAGCTCACAAAAGATAAAAGCATATGCTATCATTTTTAAACACAGAAGAGATACAGTCAATCACCTGTTCACACATGTGTGCACGGTATGCACACACACACACACACACACACACACTCACACAAACACTCCTTCAGACACCAAAGTTGGTTACCCATTGGGGAGTTTAATCACTTTCAACACTGAGAAATATTTTCTTATATAGCTGATCTTAATCTCCAGTGCAGCAGTTTATCTATTTCTTCCTTTTAGGTTCTCAGTACAAAGAAGGAACAGCTGGTCCCAATTCTTTTTATGTCAGGTTTTCACATATGAGGGGACTTAAAGTGGTGAAATAGGTCATGCCTGTCAATTACAATAGCAGTCTTGAATTTTATACAGCCTTGATTCTTTTAGCTCCCTATGCCTGGGAAATAGAGAAGTGGGGAAAAACCAGTGTTTGGCAGGATTTCATACATTGCTCATAATCATCAAAATTTTCCCTCATCAGATTTGTCCTAATTCTTCAGTAAAATGTCTAGGGCAAAATACACAAAATAATCGATAAAATATCTTCTGTTTGTGATTAAAGAAAACTCACGAAAAAGAGATGATCAAGTCCCTAGAACTCCTCTTGTGTTGTTCATGTTTTGTTAAATACGTTTTAAACACTTGCTAAAAACATTTTGTTAAATATTAGTGACCCTTGTGATTGTGACAGCTTAGTTAAACCAAAATTGGTCAAACATTATTCTGGTCATTTCTATGAGAGTACTTTCGGATGATATCAATATTGAAATCTGTAGAATGAATGAAGCAGATTGTCCTCCTAAAGTGTGTGAGCCTGTTCCCATCAATTGAAGGCTTAACTAGAACAAAGAGACTGACCCTCCCCTGAATAAGAGAGAATTCTCCCTGCCTAAATGTTTTCACACCTTAGCCATTTTCCTGACTTCAGATTTTAACTGAAATAAATACCAGCTCTTACAAGGCCTTGAGCCTGCTACCCTTCAGAAAGGAGCTACAACCATCAGCTCTCCTGGTTCTCAGACCTCTGACTTGGACTGGAACTAAACCATTAACTTTCCTGAGTTTCTACTTGATAATTTAAGCTCCAGATCTTGGGATGTACCAGTCTCCAGAATAGCATGAGCCAATTCTTTATAAATATCACCTACTTGATTCTTGGACCCATGAATCCTGCTATGGGAGAAAGAGGACCATATATTGGTTGCTGATTCAAAGCACATATGGCCTTCTGGAGAACATTGCCCCAGCTCTGCAAGGTATTGCCACCTGGCTTGTGCTGGCCATTCCATCATGCTATCAAGCCAGGCTGCTTCAGGATGGTGGGGAACATGTAACACCGGTATTTGGAGCATGGATCCACTCAGTAGATGGGCTGGAGTAAAGCTTAAATGAGGGTTTCCCTCCAAAATTCAAAGGAGCCCACTAGGCACTGCACTTTGTTTTGTGGTTGTTGGAGGGACCAGATGCAATAACTTATCCTTCTTCTTAAGAGGAGTATCTGGACATGCCTCAAAGCAAGAAATTTCACTGAGGTATAAGGCCCCTAAATTTTTGTTGGTTTTATGTCCCACACTCAAACACACAAATATTTTACCAACAAGTTTAGAGTCATTGTTACTTCTTGCTCACTCATTCAGATCAACTTAATGGATTAGTGTGATATCTTGTGGAAGGGAAAAGCAATCAAGATTCTTGTGCACTGAATTATGATATAGAACTGAAGAGTTGATATACCCCCGAGGTAGGGCAGTAAATGTATATTGCTGGTCTTGCCAGCTGAAAGAAAACAGCTTCTGGTGGTCCTTACTAACAGGTATGAGGTTAAAAAAGCATTTGCCAGATCATTAACTACATGTCAGGTACTAGGGGATGTGTTAATTTGTTCAAGAAATAAAACCACATCTGGTGCAGCAGCTGTAAGTGGAGTCACCATCTGATTAAGCTTACGATAATCTACAGTTATTCTCCAAAATGCACCTGTCTTCTGCACGGGCTAAATAGGCAAGCTGAGTGAGGATGCAGTGGGACCTACAGTAATGATGGCACAAATGCCAGCAATCCTTCTAGAAATAGACTATTGCTTTTGGTGTCCTATTTTCCTAGACAGAGGCATTCTGGTAGTTTCCATTTGGCCTTTCCCATGATAGCCCCTACTGCACAAGTGAGGGGCCAGTGTGGGGATTCTGCCATCTGATGAGCTTATCTATTCCAATAATGCACTCTGGAACTGGGAAAATAACTGCAGGATGAGTTCACAGACCCACTGTGAAGTGGATCTGAGCTAAAAATCCATTGATTACCTGACTCCATAAGTTCTTACTCTGGCAGATCACAGTAATGTTTTGAGTCTCCTGGAATTAATGTCAGTTCAGAACCAACGGCCAGGAGTCCTTAAAGGTCTGCTTTTCTCCTTTTCTCAAGTACAGTTACCCCAGAGAGAGACTGTAGGTACATTTGGGGAAGACTGGAGAAATTTTTGGCAATGTACCTGAATTCATTCTTTTTTTTTTTTTTTTAAAGATTTTATTTATTTATTTGACAGAGATCACAAGTAGGCAGAGAGAGTTGAGGGGGGAAGCAGGCTCCCTGCTAAGCAGAGAGCCCGATTCGGGGCTCGATCCCAGGACCCTGAGATCATGACCTGAGCTGAAGGCAGAGGCTTTAACCCACTGAGCCGCCCAGGCGCCCCCCTGAATTCATTCTTAAGGGGACCTAGCCTCCCTTCAAGGCTCAAGTCTAGGAATTGATTGGAAGACTCTGTATTTTTATGATTCAGATTAGACTTTTGTTCACTTGACCTAGAACTTTTTACTTACACACATCTAGTAAAAATTTATATAAGCACACCCACTTCGCTTTTGGTGTTTGAGTGTGGCCATCCATGATCTAATTAGTCCCATTGCATTTAAGTTTCACAATTCACTAGCTGCAATTGACATTATATGGAGAAGGTGAATCACAGAACTCTTCAAAGATGCTGGGACTCCCTCCCAAATTTATTTCTCATAGTCTTGTAAAAGGTTTGTCTTCTAGACCCTCTCAGTATGGATGAATAGGTTTTTAAATAACAAATCCACTCTAACATTCCAATATCCCTAAGTTTTTGAATCTCTATATCTACATTAAACCAAGGAAAGTCTGGCGTTTCTAATTTGTTCACTATGGGCACTTTTTAGTCCATGTATAACAAGCCAACCAATCAGCCAACCTGTTAAAGCCATTTCTAATTCCCTGAGATGCAACATTGGACACAGAATCTCTGCTTAGTGAGCCTACATCAATGAATTCTGTCTGATCCAATTTTATGGTCCTTCTACCACGATCCCACACCCTTAGTATCCAGTTCCAGACATGTTCTACAATTTTTCTGTGTTTAAGTTAAAAAACTCAAGTAGTCCTTTTGGAGTGTAGTGTACCTCCTCACAGGTCACACTGCTGGGACTTGAGTGTAGTTAAGTTTAGAAACAAAGCAGGATAGTGGGGTGTGTTGCAAGGAGAATTAGCACTATTTTGCATGACAGCTATGTCTGGGAGGCCATTACTGTTTCCCCTGGCAATGCAGACTTAATTTACTCAGACTGGGTGGAAAGGCTCCTTCCACTGGCAAAGAAAACTCATCAGAATGTAGGGCTCAATGTCTCCAGCTTTATCAGTCTTCTTACATATCCCCATTACAACTCTTTGGATCTGATTCCTTCCCAATGTCCTCACTTTAATAGTATAGACACTTGTATTATAATCCAGCCAGGAGCAGGGTGAGATTCTGGGTTTGAATTTCATCAGTCTCAGCACTCAACTTCAAGAGATAGGGTCTTCTTTAGGGAACACAGAAATTTTAGGTCATTTATGCAGCATTTGAGTTGGGAATCTGAATCCTTGATCTCATCCTTTTCTTTCTCCACTTTGCTAACATTAGGAGCAATAAGAAAATCCCATTATATTTGTTAGTTTGACCAAAATGTTTAAAAGTATCATATGCACAGCTCTACAGATCCTTGCTTCTTACAGGTGGATGATTAGGAATATCCAATGGTGGTGTTTGTGTATCTCTACTGCCAGATCACACCATGGACTATTGGTGTTCTTTTCACTGCTGGTAATAGAGTCATTAACATTTTTAAATTTAATCAGACTACAGAGCCAATTCCAGAAAGTGCAGAACCAATTTAGAAAACTCCTACTTAAAAGTCTGTTTCTCCACAGCCACTCTCTCTGTACCAAGAAATCACTAACGAATCTTATGAGGTACTTAGTAAAAAAACAAAAAACAAAAAACAATTTTAAATTATTTTAGTTAATAAAGAAGAAAAAAATATTTCCAAACTAATCTGATGAGATTACAACCCTGATAAGAAAACCTAACGAAGAATAATTATGGAGTGATAACCCTCATAAACATAGTACAAAAATCCTTAGCAAAACACTAGCAAAGCAAATGAAGCAATTTCTAAAAACGATAATGCACCATGGCCAAGTGGTATTTATCCAAGTGATTCAAGATTGTTTAACATTTAAAATTCAATCAGTAAAATCCACTACAGTGCCAAATGAAGGAGGAAAACCACTGCAATGTGTTGAATATCATTATTTTAATATATAAAGCCAAAGCATATGACTAATTATAAAACCAATTCATGATACAGAAAAAGAAAATCTCTTAGCAATCTTAGAATGGGAGAACTTCCTCATCCTGATAAATGGCATCTTTGAAAAAATCTACAAATGACATCATACCTAAATTCTCCCCAAATTGGAATTTATGTATGGTCTTCTCTTATAATTTCTAGTCAACATTTCATTGCAGGATCTGGCCATTGCAATGAGTGAAGAAAAATAAATAAAATTCATATAGATTTGAATGGAATTAGTTAAACCATCCCTATTCAGAGACAACATGATTGCTTTTGGTAAGAAATAAACAAACAAAAAACCACACCAAAAAAACTAAGCAATTAACAACAATAAAAACTTCTCAAACCAATAAGTAAGGTTCATAAAACCTGAGGATAAAAGATCAATATTCAAAAACCAATTATATTTCTATATACTAGGAGTCAAAATTTTTAAAGTCATGCAAAACATCCATTTTTAAAACCACAGAACACTACCTGGGAGAAATGGAGAGACATATCCATAGGTTGAAAGACCCATATGTTTTTAAAGATTTTATTTATTTGTTTGAGAAAGAGAGAGCATGAGCAGTGTGGAAGGGCAGAGAGAGAGGGAGAAATGGACTCCCTGCTGAGCAGGGTGCTTGATATAGGGCTCAATTTCAGGACCTTGAGATAATCACCTGAGCCGAAGGTAGATGGTTAACTGACTGAGCCATGCAGGTGCCCCAAGACTTGATATTTTTAAAGAGTCCATTTCCCCCAAATTAATCTATAGACTGCATATAATCTCAACAAGAACTCCAATAGATATTTTTGTAGAAACTGAAAAGCCTGTACTAAAATTTATATGAATATGCAAAGTGTCTAGAATTTTCAAAACAATCTTGAAAAATAAGAAGGAAAAAAAAGTTGGAAGGTTTCCACTACCAGACTTCAAGACTTACTATAAGTCTTACTATAAGAAAGCGTGTCATTGTCATTAAAGAAAGACAAACAGACCAATAAAGTGGAATAGAGGATCCAAATGAGCCCATATTAATGTAGAAAACTGACTTGCAAGGAAAGTGCCAAGTCCCTTCAATGAAGAAAGAACAGTTTTCTCAAAAAATGGTCCCAGGACAAGTGAATATTCACATGGAAACAAAAAACAAGTCACACCATACGCAAAAATTAATTTTTGCTGGATGATAGACCTAAACATAAAAATTAAATCTATAAAGAAAATATATAAGACAATATACAAGAAGATAATATAAGAATAATGTAGAAGACAACATACAAGAAGATGATATACAATAATATTTTTATCATTTTTAAAAACATTAAGAACATGAATAGGCAAGCTTTAATATCAGAGAAAGTTTTTCAAAAATATCTATTCATAATACATTTTTAAAAAATATTTTATTTATTTATTTGACAGACAGAGATCACAAGTACGCAGAGAGGCAGGCAGAGAGAGAGGGGATGCAGGGTCCCTGCTAAGCAGAGAGCCTGATGCGGGGCTCAATCCCAGGACCCTGGAATCATGACCTGAGCCAAAGGCAGAGGCTTTAACCCACTGAGCCACGCAGGTGCCCCTATAAGACATATTTGACAAAGGACTTTTATCCAGAATATATTAAGAATTCTCATGACTCAACAATAAAATAAAAGTTAACCCCCCAAAATATGAGCAAAAGATGTGAAGACACATCGCAAATCGTGTTACTTGACTAGTAACACAAATGGTCAAAAAAATATATAAAAAGGTACTCAGCATAACTGACAGCAGGGAAATGCAAATAAAAAAGATATATTACTAAATGCCCAGTAAGATGACTAAAAAGTAAAAGACTAACAATATTGATACTGTAAGAACCAAAATGCTCATAGTAGCTTTAATCACAATAGCTAAAGACTGGAAATATTCCCAATGTACATCTGCAGAAAAATGGTTAGCATGCTACTGTACAGCCATAAACCAGAATACTACTCAATAATAATAATGACTTGTTGATTCACTCAACAACACAGGTGACTTTCCCAAATAATGTGCAGAGTGAAAGAAGCCAGACACAAACATTACATATGGAATGATTCCATTTATTTTAACATTTAGAACAGGCACAAATTATCTAAGGAGAAAAGAAACTCAGGATACTGTTTGCTTGGGTTGGGGTGAAGACTGTTATGAGTGGAATAGGACATAACAAAACTTTCCGGGGAGACAAGAATGCCCCATATTATGATAGAGGTGTGGATTGTGGGTTATTCATTTGTATCCATTTTTTAGAATTGCACATCACTATTTGTGTAAAGTTACCTGCAGTTTTACTCTTTTTGGTTTTAGTTACCTGAAGTCAACAGTAGTGAGGAGCAGATGTCCTCCTTCTGACATATTATCAGAAGATCGATAGTAGCCTGTTGCTACATCACAATGCCTACCAGTCACCTCACTTCCTCTCATCACATAGGCATTTTATCATCTCACATCATTACAAGAAGAAGGGTGAATACAGTACATTAAGATATTTTGATAAAAGCAGAGAGAGACCACATTCAGGTAACTTTTATTACAGCATTTTCTTATAGTTGTTCTATTTTATTATTAGTTATTATTAATCTGTTACTATGTCTAGCTTATAAATTAAACTTAATCATAGGTTTGTATGCATAGGAAAAAAACACAAAGCATAGGGTTCAGTACTATCTATGGTTTCAGGCATCCACTACAGGTCTTGGAAAGTATTTCCCATGGATAAGTGGGGGGATACTGTATTTTAGTAAATGAATTTTACCCAAAAAAAGAAATCAACATACTACTAACAGTAATAACAATAATCAATTGGTAGATAGAAAATGAATGAAAGTATAGTGAAAATAAGAATGGGGGGATATTGATAACTGTAGAAGTTAGATAATAGGTGCATGGGGTTTCAGTATACTATTGTATCTACTTTTTAATAACTTTTAAATTTCCTAAATAAAAAGTTAAAATAATTTGATATGAAATACAAACAGTAAGATCAAACACAACACTGATTGGAAAAGGGGTTATCCAGTAATAATTTAAAATATAAATTCTTATTATACTTTATTTAAAAAAATTAATCTGGGGTATGTGCTATGGTGAGTGCTATGAATTGTGTAAGACAAATGATTCACAAACTTGTACCTCTGAAACAAATAATACATTATAAATTAATAAAAAAATAAATGTTACTGCTTATGGGGGCGCCTGGGTGGCTCACTGGGTTGAAGCCTCTGCCTTTGTCTCAGGTTATGATCCCAGAGTCCTGGGATTGAGCCCTGCATTGGGCTCTCTGCTTAGCAGAGAGCCTGCTTCTCCCTCTCTCTCTGCCTGCCTCTCTGCCTACTTGTGATCTCGGTCTGTCAAATAAATAAAGAAGATCTTTAAAAGAAAATTTAAAAAAAATTTAAAAATCTTATTGCTTATGTATTATGTGTAAAAATAAAAGATTTTTTAAACTTAAAAAAACAAGTGGTGGAATACTATGCAGCCATCAAAAGAAATGAAATCTTGCCATTTGTGACGACATGGATGGAACTAGATGGTATTATGCTTAGCGAAATAAGTCAATCGGAGAAAGACAACTATCATATGATCTCCTTGATATGAGGAAGTGGAGATGCAATGGGGGTGAAATGCAATGGGGGGAAAAGAAAAAATGAAACAAGATGGGATTGGGAGGGAGGCAAACCAAAAGAGACTCTTAATGTCATAAAACAAACTGGGGGGAGTGGGGGGGAGGGGTGTTGGGAGAGGGCGGTGGGGTTACATTATATGTTTAAATAAAAAAAAAACTGGAACAAATAAATAATAAGACAAACAACCCAATTAAACAGAGGCAAAAATTTGAACAGAAACTTTACTAAGATACACAAATGGCCAGTAAGCTTGTGAAAATATGCTCAACATTATTAGTTAATAGGGAAATGTGAATTAAAATCACAATGAAATGTTACTATACACTGATCAAAATAGGTAAAATGAAAAACACTCACAACACCAAGTGCTGACAAAGGTATGGAAAAATTGGTGGGAATGCAAACATAAACATAAACTTTTCAAATTGCCTGGCAATTTCACTCCTAGATATTGACACAAGGAAAACAGGAACATATGTCCACACAAAGACCTGTAAAAGGATGTTCATAGCAGTTTTATTCATCATAATATAAAATTGGTAATGACTCAAATATTTATCAACTGGAGAATAGGTAAACAAATTTTGGAATACTCATACAATGGAAGGCAATTCAGCAATAAGAAGGAAGAAACTAATGATATTTACATCATGGCTAAATCTCAATAGCACTGTATTAAGTAAAGGAAGGCAGAAACAAAATACTACACTTTCTGTTAATTCCATTCACGAAATTCTATGAAAGGAAAAATAATCCAGTGATGGAAAGAGGATCAGTGATTACCAGGGTTCAGTAGGTGGGAAGAGGAAATTGGCTGCAAAGGAGTAGTGAGAATTTATTGGGATGAAGGAGATACTTTGTATCATGATTGCAGAGGCCATACTGGAGCTATACATGTGAAAAAATGCATAAAATCAGATACTTTAAAAGGGCAGATTTTGCGGGGCGCCTGGGTGGCCAGGTCATGATCTCAGGGTCTTGGGATCAAGCCCCACATCAGGCTCTCTGCTCAGCAGG
>RCUC01142011.1:0-52470 GCA_003697995.1 Taxidea taxus jeffersonii | reverse complement strand
TGGAGGGCAATAGATAGAAAATTACTAACTGCAAACATTAAATATTACTAAAAGGTAAGGAGAGTTTAATGTCAACCTACCTAACAGGATTCTTGCTGAAGGCAAGTCAGGGTAATCAGACATCATCTGGGTGGTACTAATAGGTTTGAGGAACCCTATTAGATATCGAGGGTGGTCAGATATGAATGGTGGGGAAACTGACTTATCAATGTTCTTACTAAGACTGGGACAATGCAGAAAGGAACACAGAAGTGGGCCTACTTGAAAAGTTCAGGGACATCAGTAGAGTTTGGTCAAGGAGAGAATCTTTGCTATTATATTACAGAAATACTGTTGCTTTGTGATTAATTTTTAATTTAAAATTTAAACATAAAATTGTTAAACATAAATTTGTTAAACCAGGTAGCCAAGCAATTTAAAAGTAAGTAGAGCTTCATAGAGTAAAGATGAAAATATTTACAACCTTGCAGAAAGACAGGGTAGAATCATGAAAAGACAACCCATACACACAAAGAACCACATATTCTTAACTATATGAAAAGATATTCAACCTCACTGTCAATAAAACAAACACAAATTAAAACTTCCCTGGGATACTATTACTCACCTATCAGGTTAGAAGAGTCCAAAAGTTTGACAAGACACTCTCTTAGCAAGAAAAAGGAAAAATATACACATTTGTGGATTGCTGATGATAAAGCAAGATGGTATAATGATTATGAAGGATATTTGACAATATCTAGCAAAATTGCATATGAATTTAGCATATGATAAACAAGATATCACTTTAAGGAATCTAAACCAGATGTATATTTGGAAAAAATGCAAGAAGTTTTATGCATAAGGTTATTCTTTGTATTACAGTTTGTAATATAAGGTAGACACAATCTAAATCTCTATCATTGGAGAATCAGTTGAATAGCTATGTTATATCTATACAGTAAAATACTAAGCATTTATGAAATAGAATGGAGCAGAACTCTTGTCAAGACTACAGGAAAGCAAAATTTGCCATCCCAAAGTATGTCACTTTGGCATAATAATTATTTTAGCCTGATTATATTTAAAAAGCTGAAAACACAGGAGAAGCTCTGGAAAGAAGAAGTTACTCTTTTGTAAGAGACATTTATGTTTATAAGGGAAATTTCTATTTGTAAGGATGTCTCTCTCAGTACCAATAAGAGTGGGATGACTCTAAATCTCTAGAAACTCTTTTCAGTGGAAAAGCAATGGACTTAAAACTGCATAGCATTCGGGTACACATGCCCCTTCGGATCACTATGTTTGTATCTTTAGGGTAAATACCCAGTAATGCAATTGCTCGGTCATAAGGTAGCTCTATTTTCAAGTTTTTGAGGAACCTCCATGCTGTTTTCCAGAGTGGTTGCACCAGCTTGCATTCCCACCAACAGTGTAGGAGGGTTCCCCTTTCTCCACATCCTTGCCAGCATCTGTCATTTCCTGACTTGTTCATTTTAGCCATCTTGACTGGTGTGAGGTGGTATCTCATTGTGGTTTTGATTTGTATTTCCCTGATGCCCAGTGATGTGGAGCACTTTTTCATGTGTCTGTTGGCCATCTGGATGTCTTCTTTGCAGAAATGTCTCTTCATGTCCTCTGCCCATTTCTTGATTGGATTATTTGTTCTTTGGGTGTTGACTTTGCTAAGCTCTTTATAAGTCAACTGGAGAAAGACAACTATCACATGATCTCCCTGATATGAGGAAGTGGAGATGCAACGGGGGTGGGGGTTAAGGTGGTAGGAAAAGAAAAAAATGAAACAAGATGGGATCGGGAAGGAGACAAACCAAAAGAGACTCTTAATGTCATAAAACAAACTGAGGGGGGTTGGGGGGGTGTTGGGAGAGGGTGGTGGAGTTACATTATATGTTTAAATAAAAAAAATTATTGAGAAAAAAAAGCTGCATAGCAACCTTACTCTTGCTTACTGTGCTTTTGCTGGTACCTCCCATTACTGACCTCTCTGCCTCCAGCATCTTTTGTCTTTAGCTGAAGATGGTATTTAAGGTGATGGTTTTGGCCATTTCAGGGAGTAACTCAGTTTTCCTGTTCTTTTCCATGTACACAGGAGGAATACATGTTAAACTTTTGTTTGATTTCATTTTTTCAATCTGTCTCATATCCATTTAATTTTTAAACCAGCCAGAAGAATCTTGAAACATAGATAAAGAAGTTTACTCCCCAACAGGACCCACTCAGAACTTTTGAATTAGTAACCAGATTATTTTAAAGTGAAAATAGTTGAGCTAAAGAAGATGTAGAAAGAAATCTTACCTGAACTTTCTTTATCTGAGATAAGCAAAACCTCCAAACAGCTGCCATCAACCTCCACCTGAGGGAGTTTCCTGTGAATTCCAATGTCCTGGAGATAGACTGCCCATTTCCATTTACATCAAACAGCCCAGTAGACCTTCCATATCTTCTCAATGAAACCCTAAACCACCATTTCCCCTCTTGTTAAGTTTAGTAATCTTGGGTTTACCCTTAAAGCAACCTTGTTTTTCCTCCTCTGAACTATCCATTAATCAGTTAACTTGCAGTCTCCAAAGCACTGGAGCAAGTTAGAAAAAGAAAAGTTTTCCTCTTAATCATTCTCTCTCTAATATAGTAGGAATTCTATGATATAATTTGATAGAATAAAGATGGAGAAAATTGTGTATTTTGTTATCGATTATTTGAGAAAAAGAATATAAGTATGCATGTGTATTTTCCTGTATAAAATGTAAAAAGTTAAAACATAAAACTGAAAAAAGGTTAAGGCTTTCTATGGGGGAGAAATGGGTTTAATGGGATAGGCATAGAAGCAAAATTTCTTTGCATATAAGTCTTTGTACAGTTTAAACTTTGGAACAAAGCAAAATGTTTACATAATTATAAGCAAAATTAAGTAAAAAATAAATCTTTATATATTAAGAGTAAACTGAAACAAACTTAAGGTTTTAGTTGGTGGAATAACCACAAAGAGAAAGTTTAAAGCATAATTTGCCTGAATATTAGGAAAACTTTTCCCTTATTTTCTTAGGGAGGACAGTTGGGAACCTGTGAATTAAACTTACAAAAGATAGATTGATAAGACAGAAGACAGAAATTAATCACATACATATGAACATTCACAAAAATATGACTCAAGTAGGTGACTAGAATTTGGGGCTTATATACCATCTTACTAGGGCAAAGTGAAGAAGGATATCTATAGGAAATGAATAACTTCTTAAGAGAGAAAGGAGTGGGAGAGAAAAAAGCTCACTTATGGGAAAACAAATAAGTTTTAAGAAACAGAAGTGGCCTTTAGGAGAATAGATAGTATACAGTATAGGTAGGATAATATCTATTTAGGCCACCACCACCACCACCACTGTCCATGTTCACACCCACTCCAGAGAAGACCCAGCTTAGACCTGTGCCTGAAGACCTGGGGGCCAGCCACTTCCATCCACCACTACCACCAGGGCCCAGGCCCACCCAGGCTGGGATCACTTGCAGTTTTGGAGGCACAGGGAGCAGAGACAAGTAGGGTCCTGGTTCGACCTCTGAGAGGATATCGCTGGGGGTGTGCACTGCCTATGGGAGGCTGCAGTTTTCAGCCCCACTCACAGAGGGGGAAACTGTGTGTTCTGGAGTGTTCAGAGAGGAGCAGACTGTGGCTTCTCTCCTCTGGGGTGGAGGTCTGGGTGCAGACGTTTTCCTATGTTCTGACCTTCCAAAAAGGCACAAAAAGCCACCAGAGAACAAAGATCCAAAAAACCTGTTTCCACAGATCCTAGCCCCTTCTTAGGGAGCAGGGCAATTCTGCCAAAGCACGGTTGCCTGAAAAACAATGTAGCAGGCCCCTCCCCCAGAAAACAAGCTGGAAGATCAAGAAGGCAACAACCACAGGGTCCCCATAAAACTGTAAAACCCCAACAGCAGGGGAAAATAGTATATTAAGCTCCTGGTGTTGCCTCATGGCCTGTGTATTTCTTAGATACAACTTCTCTCTCTCTCTTTCTAAAATTCTTTCTTATGTTTCTTCTTCTTTTTTTTTTTTTGAACCTACTTATCATTTCAACTGGATGTTTAATATAACATATTCCACAGTAACTTTTTAATTTGAACTTTTTCACATACGTACTTTTTTCTTTTTCTTTACATATATAAATGATAGATAGATGATAGACATAAGGTTCAATGTAGTCCCTTTTTTCCCTACTCAATACTACCTTTATATATACCAGTTATTATTTCCCTGTATCTCTGGGAAGTAGTATTCTCTAACAAAGAGAACAAAATACACCCAAGAAGAACTGAAACACCTTAACTTGCTTGCATTGAGGGATTATAGCGACCATCCCTTAACCACCACCAACCCCGCCCCACTTTTTTTTTTGTTGTAGATTTTTTGTTGTTGTTGCTGTTTGGTTTTGGTTTTGTACTTTGCAAATCTTATTCTTGGGTTTCATTTTGGCTGTTTTTGTTTGTTTGTTTGTTTGTTTTTGGTGGTGACTTCCAATTGCTCCAAACCTTTCCAGGGTACACTTTGCCTGGATTGTGGTTGATGTTTTTGACTGTCCATCCCCTCAACCATGACTCAACAGAATGACTAGGAGGAGGAATTCTCAACAAAGAAAAGACCCAGAGACAATGGCCTCTCCTGGAGACTTAATGGATATGGATCTAAGCAAGATGTCAGAAATATACTTCAGGGTTACAGTGAAGAAGACAATAGGTAGGCTGGAGAAAACCATTAATGGTAACATAGAATCTCTAAGGGCAGAAATGAGAGCTGATCAGGGCAAATTTAAAAATGCTATAAATGAGATGCAGTGTAAATTAGATACTAACAGCTAAGGTAAATGAGGCAGAAGAAAGAATTAGTAATCTAGAAGACAAACCAATAAAAAGGAAAGAACAGGAGGCCTAGAACAAGCACCTTAAAATCCATGAAAACAGAATTAGAGAAATAAATGAGACCATGAAATGTTCCAATGTCAGAATTATTGGGATCCCTGAGGGGGTGGGGAGACAAAGGACTAGAGGATATATTTGAGCAAATTGTAGCTGAGAACTTCCCCAATGTGGGGAATAAAACAAGCATTTGCATCCTAGAGGCAGAGAGGACCCCTCCCAAGATCAAGGAGAACAGAACAATATCCCAGCATGTAATAGTAAAACCTGTAAATCTCAGAACTGGGGAAACCATGTTAAGGGGAGTTAGGAGGAAGAGATTCTTTACAGATGGAGGGAGAAACATCAGAATAATGTCAGACCTGTCCACAGAGACCTGGCCAGCCAGAAAGGGCTGGCAAGACATATTCAGGGTACTAAATGAGAAGAATACACAGCCAAGAAAACTTTATCTGGTAAGGCTGTCTTTCAGATCTGATGGAGAGATAAGGAGCTTCCAAGACCAGCAGAGACTGAAAGAATATGTGACCACTAAGCCGACCCTGCAAAGAATAATTTAAAACAATTGAGTTCTGGGAAACTCCACTTTTAGGCAGACAAGGGAGTTCAGGAAGAAAACTTACAATGCCTTCAGCTCAAAATTAATGTTTGTGGCACAGTGGCATATTATGGACCCCTTTAAACCAAAGGGAAATAAAACTGCAAATAAATTGTTTTTTTTTGCTAATCAATTACTATTTTCAGAATGGGGTTATAATTCCAAGACTATAATGCATGTATTGAAAAAAAAATGAGGTTGTTTTGTTATAAATGAGGATTGCTACTGTGGAAAAGAGACAGTTGGGTACCTATGAGGTTAAGTAAAAATTCTGTGGTTCTGAATTTGAATTTAAAGTATCAATATGAATAACTTTAATGCATATAGATACATATGTATACACACACACACACACACACACACACACACTCACTTATTCCCCAAATCTGCATACTGAAATAATAAACACAAAATAGGAGATGCATCTATGTGGTTAGGAAAATCTCTTTAGCCCTGATTCATAATTGGCTATATCATTATGAATCTCTTTAATATTTCATATGTATACATACACAGATATACATATATACATATTCCTTAGCTCTAGCCACTGCAACAGTGATCAAACTCCAGAGGACTCCTGTTCTTTGGCATGAAATATACAAGTAGGTTCAGAATATATTTTCATAGTATGTATCAAGAAAGCTCTCAAAGACTCTCTAAAGGTCTCAGAGTCACAATGAATAGGCTTCCCCTTGACAAAGATGGGCAATAAGGAATATGACTGCAGTGGATTGAAACACAAACTAAATATTTTTAAACTCATAAGTTCATAATGATATTTCAAACATAAAATAAACATTGGCCAATTTTAGAAGTTGCTAGGAAACATAACATGAAAAATTCATAAAGGGAAAAAATCAACATTCATTCTGCCTCTTCTTTATGAACTATACCTCTAGGTAACCAAATAGTTAATGAGGGAATGTTCTCCCTTTGGAGGTATAAAGGAGGAAAAATTTTCCTTGACCCTTTTGGGATCTCTGGCTGAGTCTGTTTTCAGACTGACAAAGACAGATTAACAGGAAAAAAGTATATACATTTATTTAGTATAAGTTTTATGTGACAGAGGAGCCTTCATAAGGAAATGAAGACCAGAAGAAACAGGTAGCTCCAAGTATATTTACACTAGGTTTGATGAGAATGGACAGTCTTGTAGAAATATGATACGTTATGTGAGATAAAGGTAAGAAACTGGGGAAAACTTCAGCAAGGTCTGTTCATTAGGATTTTTCTGGGAATCCTTCTTTTCTTCAGAGATAAAAGGATGCTTCTTTCCTCTGGGTATACAGAAGGTACCTCTCACATGAGGATTTTCTGACCTATTTCAGGAAAGAATGGTGGGCGAATGGCAGAGTGACCTTTCCAATTCTGCCATTTTTCTTAAACTCAAATATGCCGAGGTGCCATATTTAATACACCAAAGTACCATATTTTGGGGTAGCATATCTTGATCTCCATCAGAAGTGATCCAGCTAATAAATAAAGAGAGAATGATAGAATTAGAGTAGCCACATTAGCAATCTATAATTCTTAAGGGATCCTAGCAAACAGGCTGCTAAAAACTTCTAAGAAAATACATTATACCATCAATAAAGCAGTTTTTTAAAAAGCCCAAATCTAATTCTAGTGAAAATTCTAACTTGGGCCTCAATTTACAGGTAAGGTGTTACATGATACCACAATGATACAATCAGTGAAATCCTGACTATAATACGTTCTGTAGGACATCAAGCTATTTTCTTCAATATACATTGAAAGAAACAAGGATAAAAAATATGGAGGAAATTGTAGATTGAAAAAGATATTGGAAACATATCAACCAATTACAATGCATGTCCTAAATTAGGCAAACAAACCGATCTAATTAATTAATTATACAGTTATGGAAATTTAAACATAGCCTGGATATTTGGTTATACTGGGAACTTTTCTTGCTATAGGTCTTATGATTTGAGAAATGAGAACTGAGAGACAAAGTAATTTTCTGTTACTCAACATGAGAACAGAACCCAGCGTTTGGAATAGGAGTTAGGCCTATGTTCCACTGATAGAGGTTTTAGACTTACTCTCCATGTGTTTTTTATTAAGTGACTTTCTGTTTTCAGTTTTTATTTCTTATTCTGCATGTTTCTTTACCTATAATTGTTTTAAATTGATTGTATTATTGCAACAGTCTTTTGCAAGGTGAACTGTTTTGAAAGTAACAAAATCCTTTTACTTAGGAAAAGGTAGTACCTTCTTTTTCTGACTCTGTCCCCCAGGTTCAATTGTTTGCATTAAGCATTTTACCTCCTCTTATGACTTGCTGTGGGAATCTAGATCAACATCTTTTTAGAGATGATCAACATCTTTTTTAAAAAAGGTGAGAAAACACTCTTTTTCAGAGCACAATTTTAACTAAGATAAATACAGCATGGGTTTTTTATCAAATACTATAGAAAGCAGTTAAGGGAGAATTTGCCATGAACAAGAACTGAGAATAACAGGGTAGATTTAGCTTAATAATGTTAATGTATTCTCCTTGTCTGCTTAGGTTTCTATAAATAACACACACAGGCACAAGGCACATCCTTCATGATTAGTTTCTCCCTCTTGACTTAGTTCATCAATTGGTGCCATCAGGCTCTTTTGAAAGTCATTGCTCCTGATTAAGAGAAATGAGATGGTTCTCTCTCAGAGGGCTTATGGAGCTGGCAAGAAGGTGGGAAAGGCCAACTCTGCCAGGCTACCGAGTGTCTGCAGAGCAGGTAGGGCATTCCTATGAGATAAATAGAGACCCAGATTTCCAAATGTGTAATAGAGCCACAACTGTCATTTGAAGACTGAAACTGGGCTTCTGTAAAGGAAGTTGGCCATGCTGAAGCCACTATGCTCTCTAGCACCCTGTGTGTGTGTGTTTGTGTGTGTGTGTGTGTGTGTGTGTATGTGTGTGTGTGTACATGCCTGTGCACAGACTCTGTGTATGTACAAGTGAAACTTACTCATGTTCCTAAATCAGATGATAATTTCCTACCCCAGGATTCTGCTTAGCTTCCCACATTCTTCCAATGCACATGCAGATGTGTACCTAAAAGCAACCTGAGCCGTGCCCAAGGAAGGTAAGGGCTAGCAGTAATTAAAAGCCTCCAATCAGAGTAGGGAGATGAAGGAAGGAGAATGATTGGTAACTGAATTTAAGATTCATAGGCTGAATTATTCAGAAGACAGGTCAAAAATGCTTCAACTAAACCGGTACTGGTCTTTGAGATGGGTCAAGAACTATTCTATTCTCTACTTTGTTCCAAATTCAGGCAGAGCTACCAATTCAAAGAAATAACAGCACAGAAAATGAAATGAGAGAAGGATGGACAGCAGCATATTACAAAATAGAGGTGCCAACTTCCCAGGTTATAGTGGTTCAGGGGGAAATTTAATCATGTTTCATTTGGCACATATGCAAGAGAATATTTTTATACCGAAAGCCTTTGAACATAACTTCCACTAGAAAAAAAATGTTACTTAGTGTAATTTCAATTTAATGATACTTAACAGTTTAATAACAAGAAGGAAAAAGGGAGAAGTAGAAGAAAACAATGGAAGAAAAAAAGACAGTATAGGTGCTACAACTTCCAAGTTATCTATTTCCTAGGAAAAGCTTTTAAAAAAAGGAATTTCTCGTCTTAGTTATTTGCTTTCTCTTTATAAAATTTTTTTGAAAACTAGAACTGGCCTGCATCCCCACCTCCTATTATGGGCATGATTTCTGCATATGGAATTGAATTATTAATAAGAATTTCACACTTCTAATGAGGACCCACTGTCTTCTTTGGGTCAGTACATTTTTATCATTTTAAGAAGAATATTAATCACATTTGCCAAATTACTATCTGATTTGATATATAGCTTAAAAAACAAAAATAGCTTTGGGACTAATATTTGGAACTAATTTTAGACTTACAGAAAATCCACAGGAAATAATACAGAGAGTTCCCATAAAGCCTTCACCCTCCTTGTGTTAACATCTTGTATGCCTAAAGTACAGTGATCAAAATCAGAAAATTAAATTTTATACAATACTATTAACTAAATGACAGAGTCTGTTCAAATAAATAAAACTAGAAATGATAAAAAAGGAAATATATCAGGTTTTAAAAAATGATGTAAATACCAACAGATTGGCCCTAGCAGGTGAGATTTAGTAAACCAGAAGGGAGATAATAAGAAATCATGCACACCCTTTCATAGAAAAAGCAAAAGGTAAAAACACAGAGAAGAGGGTAAGAGATAAGAATTCCATGACTGCATCTAATAGACATTTCACTGGATCCCCAAATGTAGATGAAAAAGAGAAAAGGCAACATTTGCAGAAAGCAAAGCTGAGAATTTTCCAAATGTGTTGAAAGACAACCAAACTCAAATGCAATTAAAAATAAACCCGTACCAAGTTAAATGTTCTTGACCTGGTAAAGGAAAGTAACACAAAGACAAAGAGAATATATTGACAACAGGCAGAGGAATAGGACCAACTTGAGAAGGACTGTCTGAATGACTTCTCAATAGCAACTACAAGAATTGGAAGACAAAAGGTTACCTCCAAAATGCTGAAGCAAAGTTAGTGAAACTTGGACTCTAATACTTAGAGAAAATAAACTGCATGAATGGAAGTCAGATATAAACATTTACAATAAACAGACTGAAGGAATTTGTTACTAGCAGATCCTCACAAAAGGAAATCCTAAAGAATGCAATACAATAGGAGAAAATGAATGCAGACATAAATTCTGAAAAGCCAAAAGGAATTAAAAGAAGAGAAAGTGTCAAATGTGTAGGAAAATGAAAATGAATATAAAGCATATAAAATAGTAATACTTGGGAAAAATGTCTATTCATTTCTTCTGCCCATTTTTTAACTGGATTACTTGTTTTTTTGTGTGTTGAGTTTTAGAAGTTCTTTATATATTTTAGATAATAACCCTTTATCAGACATATCATTTGCAAGTATCTTCTCCCATTCCATAGGCTGCCTTTTAGTTTTATTGATGGTTTCCTTCACTGTGCAGAAGCTTTTTATCTGATTAAGTCCCAGTGGTTTATTTTTATCTTTGACTCCCTTGACTTGGGAGGCATATCTACTAAGTTGCAACAGCTAATGTCAAAGTGGTTACTGCCTGTGTTCTCTAGGATTTTAAAGATGTCTTGTCTCACATTTAGATCTTTCATCCATTTTGAATTTACTTTTGTGTAAGGTATAAGAAAGTGGTCCAGTTTCATTTTTTTTAAAAGATTTTATTTATTTGACAGAGATCACAAGTAGGCAGAGAGGCAGGCAGAGGGGTGGGGAAGCAGGCTCCCTGCTGAGCAGGGAGCCCGATGTGGGGTTTGATCCCAGAACTCTGAGATTATGACCTGAGCTGAAAGCAGAGGCTTTAACCCACTGAGCCACCCAGGCGCCCCTCCTGTTTCATTCTTTTGCATGTTGCTGTCCAGTTTTCCTAACACCATTTGTTGAAGATACTGTTTTTTTCCCACCCCCCCATTAGATATTCTTTCTTGCTTTGTTAAAGATTAATTGACCATTAGTTGTGGGTTCCTTTTGGGTGTTCTATTCAGTTCCATTGCTCTATATATCTATTTTTGTGCTAGTAGCATATTGTCTTGATCACTACAACTTTGTAATATAACTTGAAGTCCAGAATTGTATGTCTCCAGCTTTGCTTTTCTTTTTCAAGTTTGCTTTGTGTATTCGGGGTATTTTGTGGTTCCACATAAATTTTAGGATTGTTTGTTATAGTTCTGTGAAAAATGCTGGTGGTATTTTGATAGGGATTGCATTAAATGTGTAGATGGTGTTACTAGGTATTTACCCAAAAGATACAAAAATACTAATCCAAAGGAATACATGCACCTCAAAGTTTATAGCAGCATTATCAATAATAGCCAAATTATGGAAAGAGCCCAAATGTCCTTTGATCAATGAATGGATAAAGAAGAGGTGGTATATGTATAAAATGGAATATTCCTCAGCCATTAAAAAGAATGAAATCTTGCCATTTTCAATGACATAAGTGGAACTAGAGAGTATTATGCAAGCAAAATAAGTCAGAGAAAGAAAAATACCATATGACTTCACTCATATGTGGAATTTAAGAAATAAAATAAATGAACATGGGCATCTTTAGGGTAAATACCCAGTAGTGCTATTGCTGGGTCATAAGGTAGCTCTATTTTCAATTTTTTGAGGAACCTCCATGCTGTTTTCCAGAGTGGCTGCACCAGCTTGCATTTCCACCAACAGTGTAGGAGGGTTCCCCTTTCTCCACATCCTCGCCAGCATCTGTCATTTCCTGACTTGTTCATTTTAGCCATTCTGACTGGTGTGAGGTGGTATCTCATTGTGGTTTTGATTTGTATTTCCCTGATGCCCAGTGATGTGGAGCACTTTTTCACTTAGCGAAATAAGTCAACTGGAGAAAGACAACTATCACATGATCTCCCTGATATGAGGAAGTGGAGATGCAACGGGGGTGGGGGTTAAGGTGGTAGGAAAAGAAAAAATGAAACAAGATGGGATCGGGAGGGAGACAAACCAAAAGAGACTCTTAATGTCATAAAACAAACTCAGGGGGGTGGGTGGGGAAAGGGGTTGGGAGAGGGTGGTGGGGTTACATTATATGTTTAAATAAAGCTTAAATAAAAAGAAAAAAAATGAACATGGGCAGGGGAAGAATGGAAAACCAAGAAATAGACTCAACTATAGAGAACAAACTGATGATTATTGGAGAGAGGTAAGTTGGGGTAGGTTAAATAAGTGGTGGGGATTCTAGAGTCAGCTTGTGATGAGCACTGGTTGTTGTGTAGAAGTGATAAACCACTAAATTCTACAGATAAAATTAATATAACATTATATGTTAACTAACTGCAATTTAAGTAAAAACTTAGAAAGAAAAAAATGGTAATACTAATGTCTAGTGGGGATCATAAGTCAAAAATACAGTAGACTAAAATTCCCAGAAAAAATAATAACACAAATTGGGACGTGAGAAATTGATGTTTACATTGTAATATCTGGCAGGATGATAATGGTTTTGATTCTCTTCAGATATGGGACTCCATACTTCACTCTACATGAAAACCAATTCCAGGTTAATGGAAGAACTTTATCTGAAGGTTTTTATAAAAAATATAGAAGAAAGTCTTTGTGGCATTGAGATGTAGAAAGAAAGACACTGAAATGTTTAATCATGAATGAAAGATGATAAGTTTAACTTTAGAACATTTGAAACCCATTATTCCAAAGATACAATGAAAAGATAAGCTAGTAAGTGGGGAGAAGGTACATGCCAACAGATAATTGAGGAATGACAAGTATCTAGAATAATTATAGAACTCCTACAAATCAGTGAGGAAAAGGCAGGCCACAAAATACAAAACAAAACGATAAAAAAAAATAACAACAACAAAAAGGTCAAAAACTTAAAGAGACATTTTCATGAATAAGAAACCTAAATGCCAAGAAACAAATAAATAAAAGATGCCCAACCTTATTTGTAGGCAGGAAGAAATCACAATGGAATACAACTTCACACATACTAAGGTATCTAAAATAAACAAAAACTGTTATTAATATTAGTAAGGATGAACTAGCATACCACATAAATTCATACTTTAATTTTGAAAATTTGCTTGGCTGTGTTTGTATGTATATACTTTATTACCCAATAATTCCAGTGTTGGAAATATACTCCACAGTAATGTTCACTAAATATTTATCAAAATGCATGCACAAAATGTTCATTGAGGTTCGGTTTGAAATAGGCAAAAGCTGGAAACAACCCAAATATCTATCAATAGTAACAGGAATCAATGAATTGTGATGTATTTGTGAATGAAATTTTGTACAACAATAAAAATAAATTGGTATTTTTATCCATGTACCTGAAAGCATCTTATGTCTATAATGTTGGCCAAGAAAACAAAATATGCTACAAAAGAATATAAGAAATAGGATTGCATTTTGTAAATTTCAAAAACAAACAAAACATAAATGTATTGCTTATGGATATAAAGACTGGAAATAAAAATATCTTTAAAAAATAAGAGAGTAATTGGTATAAATTCACAATTATGATTATCTCCTGGGGTGGTGGATATCAAGTTGTAAGGCATAGACAAAGTACTTTTGACACCCCAATAATATCTTTCTTGACTTGGGTCATAGTTACATGAATTTTTTGCTTTGCTATCATTTGTTCAATGTATATACTTATTTTATGCACTTTTTGTATATTTTCTTTAAAAAATGAGACAAAGTGTCTTAACAATCTGAAATTAGATATAGTAAAATGATTCTTGAATTTTTGGACAACAACTTAAGGAGAAAAGACTTTGAGAGGAGCAAGGCTGGCTATGTATAAAATGTAGGAGTTTTTGCTGAGAAAAGCAGATACAACTATATGAAATTTCTTTATGCTTTGTGAATAAATGAGTGAGGCATAAAAATAAGTGAATTTTACTTTACCAAATGCCATTCACAATATTTTTTCATAAGGGAAATTTCATTGTCTAGTGGAGGGAATAACAGAACTGATTTTAAAACTGGAGAGAAGAGGGGCTTAAACCTCTCTACATACTTGTAGGAGTATGCACATGAATAACTTAACTTTATGGAGACAGTTTCTTCCTTCCTAAAATTTGGATAACAGAATTTCTTTCAAATACAAGTTTTGAGGATTTAGAAAATTCCCATTTAAAGTTATGGCTTATGATTAACATCTAATAGTGATAACTATAATAATGTGATGATATTTGTATTTCTGTTTAGTGGCGGATAATATAAAGAACTGTCATTCTCGGAGATACTCTCCAAAAACATCCAAGAGAAAATGGGAATAATTGGATAGTGGTGCTTACATTGCTGCATTGTAGGAAAGGGTAAATGAGGTCTTATGAACAGTTTCCTTGATACTAGAAAACACTTCAAAGTGGTGTAACTGAACCTCAAATCTGGGTTGGTGTGCCCAATGTGCAGTGAGACAATCTCTGAGTCATCATGTTTGAAGCAGAGAAAACTTTTATAATCAGGAGGGCAGCCCAACAGAAGGCAGGAGATTGACCCTCAAATCTACCTTGCCCTGTTGAGCCAAAGAACAGTTTGTACATGATTAGCAATTACGTGGGGATTAGGGAAGGAAACTGATGGGTTCTGGAAGTTTCTGAGGGATCTTGAAATTTCTCTAGGTTATGCAATGCCCTTAGCCTCCTAGAGCCATCAGGGTCCTGCTTCCTTACACATTAACCTTATGTCTTATATCAGTTCAGTAAGACAGACAATATAAACTGGCATACCACCCATGGTCCCTATAATTAACTTCAGGAAAAAGAGAAGAGGACAGGGTTAGTCCTTCTTGTGAAGCAGTGAAGGAATGTGCCCATGTGCAGTATGGGAGGTTACTATGGAGGGAGAATCTGGTAAGGTTTAAGCAAATAAAGAAACAGGTACCTGGGCTCATTGGGAAGAAGGATTTAATGAAGGAATTGTTTTCAAAAGCGTAAACAGTGAAGAGAAATCAGAAGTAAAAATGAAGAAGCTTGGGGCTAGAAAGTGCTGGACAGTGAGGTAGTGGTTGCAGGAACCAGAGTATGAACTCTGAGCGAGAGATCCACAAGCCCACAGTCATCCTGTGGAGAGGGAGTGAAGTAAAAAATACCCTGGTCTCAATCTCCTCTCCTCTTTCTGTATCCTACTTCTACTCCTCATTGTCAGGATTCAAGCTGAAGTGCAACAGCAAGAGAGTCTGCAGGGACACAGAGTGGGGGAAGATGGAGAATGGCTACAGAAGCAGTCATAGATTCACCAATACAGTAGTATCTTGAAAGAGTGATTGTCATGTAATAAACACTCAAAAAATACCTATTATTTTCTGATGGCATTTGCTTTTCCACTGTTATTTCATATCATTGTATAGAAACAGAAAGAATAGTAAATTATGATCTTGTGATGATTTTTCCCTTCCCCTGATTTATCGGGAAATTCTCACTTTATTGAAGACTGTATTGAAGTAATAACTTCTCTGTAAACTTTTCTGTTGTCACCAAGACAAGATCAGAAGTTCCTTCTCTATTGTTCCATAGCACATCTCAAGTGGAACCTCTGAGTACAATGCACTATAATTAAATTTTCAGATATATGTCTCCTTTGTGACTTCTGAAGTTCAGGTGAGTCATCCTCAGTTTACAGTGCAGAGAAAATCCCTTTGTCTGTCCAAGTGTCAGCACTCCTGAGTGTAATAGCCCTCTTCCATCACTGGCAGAGGCCCCCGACAGTGATTGCTATGTTGGGGTAGGCAAGATGCAGGAGGCTTAGGGTAGAGTAGAGAAGGGCCACCATTACCATCATAGTGGGAAATACCAGAACTTTGTGTGGTATGGCATGTGAAGGAGTTGAAAGTAGCAATGAATGTACACTTTGGAAAAACTCTTCCTGTGTGATTGAAGCCTGTATCTTCAAGGGCCAGGGTAGTCCATTTTCCATTTTGGATTTGTTGCCATAGTGATTAATGCACTCTCATTGTTCTTTATTGAATTAAGTTCCTATTCTATGTAATTTCTTGGTACATCCTCCATAATTGTAGTTTTTCCAAATATAGAAAATGTATGTCATATTTTAAGTTTTTGGTACATTCTTGCTTTTACTTTTTCCACTACATACAACATTTTAAATGCTTTAATTGAAACATATAAAATTGACATGAATTTTCCCTTTACTACCTAACTTCAGACCTACAATAATTCAATCACTACCCTTTCATTACTGAAAATTTGGCTACTTCTGTGCAGCTGTTTTGAAAGCTTCCATTTAAAGAAGGACACTGAAAATGATGCCAACAGTGCAAAGATATAATTTCTTGAAAAAAGAAAGTGTTTCTCCCTGTTTTAATGAATCTATGTATTCATTTTCATTTCACACATATAAAATTTGTAAATGTGCTCAAAATCATGCTAATGTGTAAATGGTGGTTACTTTTATCTAGTTACTATCATCTACATTTTCTTTCTTTTTTTAAACTTACACTTTGTAAGAAGAAAAAATACAATACTATTTCATTTTTAACTGGTGACTGGCTTCTAATGTTTACTATAACATTTCTGAATGTCACAATGGCGTCAGAAAACTGAGAAAAACTAACCCAGCCCCCAAAAACAACAGCAACAAAAAGAAGACAGTCAACATAGGTCTAGAATGTTGAGGAAAATTACATTTGGGTATTAAATTATCTTCTATTGAAAATGCAGAAAAGGTGCATCAAATCTCATCTTGTTTGGGACTGGCATGAATCAGAAAACTGAGAAAACCTCACTATATTATGAGGAAATATATTTTTGGAGTCACCCACAACATTGTTCCTCTTTTCCTTCACTCACTTGTGCCTTTCTGTTTTTATTCCTCACTTGGTGTGCTGCAGTAAGTCTTCAGAAACAAGATATAAGTAGTGTGCATAGAGGATTCTAATCTCATATTTTTCATTGGATCAGGTGTCAGAGAAACAAACTAGAGGGGTGAAGGAGGTCCCTCAACTCCACCAACCAGAATGGTTTCATGTTAGGTGTATGTGCATCAACTGGTCCCTTAATTCTAGTGTGCTATACATCCTGAACCAACAGAAAAAGAATTGAGCCAGTGGTGGAGGATGTATTCTCTATGTTGCTAATGTTAAACCTGAGAAAAAAATCAGTCCTCATTTTAGTACTAATCTTTAAAACATTCTACATATATCTTCTAAAATGTCCTGCAGAACAATGGATATGACTCATGATTCTGAAGACATGTTAGTTAAATGATAAACTATGAGAGCCAGATTACAATTTAATGTGAAAATTCAATATCATTATAATGCTGAAATCAGTCTCTGTTGTTGGACTGGCTTAATACTTTCCTTCATCTTTTCCTCCTAAGCCCAATTGCTCTGAGAAAGTTACCTTACACACTGTGTCTCAGGCTTCCAGTGTGAAAAATGTGGACAATTACAATACCTTCATTTTATACTTGTAGTGATTGTTATAAAGTTAATAGATATAAACACCTCAGTGTACACTTAGCGTGCAGTAGATTTTTATTGTCTCAACAGTGACAAATAGACAATGTTCTACAAGAAAAGATTACTCTGAAATACAAATGGACCCACATAATATAAAGGAAAATATTTACAACCAAAAATGCAAGAGCTTTCTTCTAAACTTGATTTTGGCTTAATGGAGAATCAAAGAGATACCACCTAAAATGAATGAATGACATGCAGGCCAAAATGGAGAGATTTTTGTAGAATATAGGAAAAAAAGGACAAAGAATCAATGAAAGAAAAGAACATCCATAATAAAAGGAGAACAGAAATCCAACTTATAGAAAGATAGAATTACTGAACAAGATATTTTATATGGAAGGATCACAAAATTATTCAAAAATGAATTGAAAAAGATTTCCAATTTGAAGAAAAATGTATGATGAATGAAATAGATCACCAAACACCAGAAAAATTACTGAAAATGAGTCACATCTAGATTATACCAGGTCAAATATTTGATTTATAAAATTGAATTTAAAAACAACTGAAAGACTCTAAAGGAAATACAAATGCAATGTTGAACCTACATAGAATCATGGAAGTGACATTAGTGGAAAGACTGGTGTTTCATTAACAGAATAATGTTTAATGTTTCATTACCAGAATTGCACCAATGATTTTTTTTCTTTTGGGTTTTGATAGCTGTACAGTTTCATGTTCCATGGTTTTATAATATATTAATACTAGAGGAAGCTTTGTGAAGGGGACTCTGAATTATTTTTGCAATCTTTCTGTCTAAAGTTATTTTTTTAAAGTTGAAAAAAATGAAATAAAACCCAAGTATATGTCACTTTAAAAAAGCAGACCATATCTAAAATGCTTTATAAAGGAGGCTTTCAGTTTAACAATGGTTTCTGGATCACAACATTTAATACATCCTATTTAAAGTATTTTCAAAGGAGGGAAAAAATGAAAGTTTATAAGAAACCTGAAAAATAAGGCTGATGACTAATTTATATGTTCGTTTCCACAAATATAAATTGCAATGGAAAAATTATGGAAATAAGAATTTTATACTTAAAGACATAGAGAAGACATAGCAACCAATTATATGTGGATTATTTTGGATTCTGACTTTTGAAATAAATAATGACTTTTATGAGACAATTATAACTGAATAATGACTGGGTTTTCATGATATTAAAAGATTGCTATTAGGTCTAGCTGTGATAATAATATTAAAGTTATACTAACAAAAACAAGGCAACAATATTGAGACCTTACTTTTAGAGATCCATATAAAATATTTATGGATGAAGTGCAAAAAAATTATTAAGGTAAGAATCTAGGAATCTTAGCTATATGAAAAAATAAATTTAAATAAATTTTTTCCTTTTTCCCCTTTCTATTAATGCTGGACATCATTTTCTTTCTTTTTTTTTTTTTAAAGATTTTATTTATTTATTTGACAGACAGAGATTACACAAGTAGGCAGAGAGTCAGGCAGAGAGGGGAGGGGAGAAGCAGGCTCCCTGCTAAGCAGAGAGCCCGATGCGGGACTCGATCCCAGGACCCTGGGATCATGACCTGAGCCGAAGGCAGCGGCTTAACCCACTGAGCCACCCAGGCGCCCTGGACATCATTTTCTGATACTCACTAAAGACAATGCTAAAAGTTGTCCTTCAATTTCAAAGAACTATAACTTGGAAGGAAAGAGTGAATGCAAGACTAATAGAGACCAAATAAGCTAGTCACCATGTTGGTAAATCTAAAGAATACTGGACAGCTGCCACTGTTGTCAATGGTGATAATGATGTTGATGATAACTAATTTGGAGTCCTTTAGAAAGACAGGAGAACTAAAATATTAAAAAAAGTGGAAAGGGTCATGAGTTACAATTAGAATGCTCCAACTTTCTATATTGTTTGGGAGGATAATAAAGATAATAACTTGGGATATTAGATTTGGACTTAACATCACCTGTGAACTTTAAAAGTGTAAAGGTAACAAAAAGTAATAAGAAATATAATTTACAACTAAAAGAAAACAGAAGGAAATATAGAAAAAAACCCCACAAAACAATCAAATAACATGAGAAAAGAAGTGAAGAAACATAAAAGTATGGCAAATAGAAAATTTGCAGTATCATGGTACAAATTGCTTCAAATATATCAGTATATCAACAAGATATTTTATAGTATTGTCCATAATAGTGGTTAAAGCAAACCACCATTTATTTGGCTCCTGATTCTGCAGGTGGTTAATTTAAGCTGGGTTGAGCTGGCATTTATTCTGGTCTTGGTCCAGCTCCCTCATGCATTCATGGTAAGCTGAGGTCTGGTCGGTGATTCCATTCTGGGGTCTGGGCTGGCTGTCATTTGTATGGTTTCATTCTTCACATTGTTTCTCATCTTCTAGGAGGTAAATTGTGCTTGGTCACATGGCAGAGCCAGATTTCCAGGACAGTGAGTGAAAACATGATGTGCCTATTGAGGTGTAACCTTGGAATTGGCCCACCAGTATTTCTGCTCCATTCCACTGGTCACAGCAAGTCATAGACAAGCCCAGATTGAAGGGGTAAAGAAATAGACTCTCTTTTCATGGGAGTTTGACATAGTCACATTGCAAAGGACATGGGCACAAAATGGGGAGAGTATTTATGTATAAGTACTTGCAGTAAATATAAATGAACAAAACTCTTCCATTAAATGCTAGAGATTTGTAAATTATAAATTTGAAACAGTCAACTTCTTGATATAGAAGAGGCTAAATTAAGTTAGGATTAAACAAAAATATTAAAAAATAAAAAGACAAATAATGCAAAGAATTACTAATCAAGAGGAAGCTGTTGGAGAATAAAGGTCTTTAAGGCAGAGAGAATTTTTAAGGATATGAGAGAGATATCTAATTATAAAAGGAAAACTTCACCCAAAATATATTATAATTTTGAATCCATATGTACCTAATATTATAAAACCAAGATAGGCAATGTAAAAATCAATAGAATTAATTAACTAGATAATTAAACTGATGAGAACATTTGAATGGCTAGTATTAGAATCACAAACAGGAAACATACCTTGTGAAACAGTAGATATTGGGAAAGTAAAGTAAATAAATCCTTCACTAAAAGAATCAGAATTTAGGGGAGCCTTCAATAGAACAAGATGGCAAAAGTAAACAGATACTTTTAATGGGTCAAAACCAAAACTGAATTATTTCCTGAGCATTATAAAGACCTAAGAAAATAACAGTAAGTAAAAAATTAAAGCTATAAGGAGAGGTATGTCAACAAATATAAAAATAACATTATATTGTAATATTATTATCAAATCAGGTAGAATCCAAAGCAAAATGTTGTAATTCCTGGATTATTGATGTGTTGAATAACTTTGCATAAAATTATTTTCAGAAACATAAAGTGGGAAATTTTAGAAGACCATTCTGTTGACAGATATAACAAAAACTCAGCAATATAGGGATCAAGAATATAAATTATGACATATATACCTTCATTAATGCATGATACAAACACGTATTGTGCAGAAACCAGTATAATCTGTAGTCAGTGAAGTGAATTTTTGTTAAGGACTAGGTATTCTCAAAAAAAAAAGAAGGAAAAGAAAAAGACTAGGTATCCTCAATGTAATAAAAATGCAGAAGTGAGCAAACTTGACAATTTAGGTTGAGAGTTTTCTAATGGGATTGAGATAACAACCATAGATTTCAAGAGAGGAGATTCCAGAGATGGTGATGCTTCATTCACTATTCTTCAACTTTTGAGAAAGGTTATATCTATATTTTGGCAAGGATCATCCCAAACAAATGCTTATTCACTGAGTCAAGTTTACCCTCCATGGGATATTTGGCAATGCCTAGAGACATTTTGGATTTCACAATAGGGTGATGGGGGTAGTTGTTATTGGTATCTAGTAGATAGAGGCCATAGATGATGCTAAACATCCTTCTATGCACAGGATAGCCCACCACAACAAAGAATTATCGGCCCCAAATGTCAATAGTGTCAAGGTTGAAAAACTGATCTAAACCAATGTACTTAAAAGTCCTGGCATAAACTAGACTCTAATAGAATCTAATAGAAAGGATTTTGTCTAAGGTAGTAGTGCTGAGAGAGAGAGGTTCACTATGTGTTTTCACCTACTTGGGGCACTTTTGAAAAAGCAGATATCAAGCAACCTGTTCATGAAAAATGAATTCTCTTTGAAGACTACTCAATATATTCTATTTGCCTATTCTATCCAAGTGTGAAAGAATTTAAGAGGGTTTTGATCAAAGAGTATGAACCTTCAAAATTGAATTTCAGTCAGGTGGAGAGGAAAGTCTTAATAACATCTACTAGCAGTTCCAACTTTACAAACACACTTTTGGAAACCATTTGTTCATTCATCTATTCAGTATTTATGTTTCACATTTCTTCTGTGTGCACAGTCACATCTTTTGATGATAGAAATGATTAAGCTGAGACCTTTTCCCTCAGCTAAGTGAGAATTGGGAGAAATAAGGATGCATAGGTCACTAAGCTAATCTCAAAAGCTTTTAAAATTCAAAATAAACCTGATTGATACAAAGCTGAACTGAACATACCATATTCATAAGGACTCAATCAGTTTGGAGAGCCAAATATTAAAAATTTAAACATGGGAAAGAAAAATGATGCATATTAAGCATTTTCTTAACATCATCTGTCACAGAAAGTCTCTAAATTAATCTCTACAGAAACTCAATGATATACCTATTATTAATTCATTTATAAATGGGGAATCTGAGACTCCGAGTCTTTGAGTCACCTGTCTTTGTTCTCAGTATCTGGGAGGTAGTATTGGGATTTAAATCCTAAGGTCAGTGGTTTGCCCCCTACATCAAAGCTCAATATGATATGCTCAGGAAAGGAGTAACTCTCTCCATACTTGCACCCCTGCTTTATGTATAAGTGAGCACTGTGGAGAATAGGGGCTTGGAATCTGTAAGGTGAAAGCAGAAGATAGGAAATCTCAGTTCCTGGGATTGAAGAGAAACTGTGTATTCCCTGATGATGGACTTTCCTTTCCTCTCCATGCCTTGTATTTCCTTTATAATGTCTTCTTTGTCTCATGGACTATTCAGAAGTTTTAAAATTCCAATATTTCTTATTCTAAAATTTTAACTTTTAGTTATTGACTTCTAACTCAATTGCATTGCTGCCAGAAAATGTGATATATATGATATGTTCCTTAAAATGTATTGTAGATTTATTTATGAACTAGGATATGACCAATTTTCATAAGTATATATATGCTTCTGAAGAATCTATAGCTTTAATTGTTTGGTAAATATGTGCATTGTGTGATTTTTTAAAAAGATTTTTATTTATTTATTTGACATATAGAGATCACAAGTAGGCAGAGAGAGAGAGAGAGAGAGAGAGAGAGAGAAGCAGGCTCCCCGCTGAGCAGAGAGCCCCATGCGGGACTCGATCCCAGAACCCTGAGATCATGACCTGAGCCAAAGGCAGAGGCTTAACCCACTGAGCCACCCAGGTTCCCCTGTGTGATTGCTTTTATGTAGTTCACCTATCAATAATTACAAGTGTGGTAAAATCTACATGATAGAGATATCTTTCTCTTGTTCACTGATTTTTTTTCTTAATCTGTTAGGAGGAATAATTTATATAAATTTTTAGAATTGTATGTTTTTTAGTTAATTGAACATTTTAATCACTGTGTACTGTGGCAGCCATTAAAGTGGTCTCTCAGTTTTCTAGCTACAGGAAGTATAATTGACCTGTTAGTCCAGCTCTATATTCTGAAATTCATCACTGTGCTTATATGGAAGCCTCTCATTTCATGGGCTGGTACCAGCCAAATATTGAGTGTGGCAGGGATGCAAAACAGCCCTATTCTTGGAAGACATGGGGCTCTTGTAACAGGTGACTTTGTCCCAAGGACTCCCCGTCAGATTTACCAAACTTTTCTGAGAACTACACCATATTCTAAGACTTTTCCTTTAATTTTCTTTATTTCGAATAGAATATGCCTCTTTGTAGATTTTACTCATATTTTTCCTGCTTAGTGTTCTGTGAGATTCCTGAATCTATGGGTTTGGTGTCTACCATTAATTTTGGAAAATTCATGGACATTATTTGAAATATATTTTCTCTGTTCTTTCTTTGTTCTCCTAGTATTCTAATTATACATATGTTACACCTTTTGATATTTTCCTTTAACACTTGGATGTTTTATTCTGGATTTTTGTTTGTTTCATTTTGGTTTTTATTGTGTTTTTTTTTTTTTAAGATTTTATTTATTTGACAGAGACAGAGATCACAAGTAGGCAGAGAGGTAGGCAGAGAGAGGACGAAGCAGGCTCCCTGCTGAGCAGAGAGCCCAATGCGGGCCTCGATCCCAGGACCCTGAGATCATGACCTGAGCTGAAGGCAGAGGCTTTAACCCACTGAGCCACCCAGGCGCCCTGGTTTTTATTGTTGTTTTAAATACTTATTTCTCTGTGCATTTCAGTTTGGGAATTTTCTATTGATATATCTTAAAGTGACTTGATTTTTTTTTTTTAAGATTTTATTTATTTGACACAGAGAGACACAGCAAGAGAGGGAACACAAGCAGGGGGATTGGGGGAGAGAGAAGCAGGCAGGCTTCCAGCCGAGCAGGGAGACTGATGTGGGTTTCGATCCCAGGACCTTAGGATCATGACTTGAAGGTAGATGCTTAATGACTGAGCCACCCACGTTTCCAAAGAGCCTTAATTCTTACCTTTGTTGTGCCTAGTCTACTTATGACCCCATCAGAGGCATTTTTTTAAAGTTTTATTTATTTACTTTAGAGAGACAGAGAGAGAGAGAGAGAAAGCAGAGAGGAGGGAGGGTCAGAGGGAAAGAATCTTCAAGTAGACTCCCAGCTGAGTGTGGAGCCTCACTGGAGGCTGGATCTCATGGGTCATGAGATCATGACCTGAGATGAAACCAAGAGTTTGACTCTTTTTTTTTTTTAAAGATTTTTTTTAAAATTTTTTTGAATTTTTTTAATTTAAGCTTTATTTAAACATATAATGTAACCCCACCACCCTCTCCCAACCCCTCTCCCCCCGACCACCCTCACCCTATCCCATGCCCTTAAGAGTCTCTTTTGGTTTGTCTCCCTCCCGATCCCATCTTCTTTCATTTTTACTTTTCCTACCACCTTAACTCCCACCCCCGTTGCATCTCCACTTCCTCATATCAGGGAGATCATGTGATAGTTGTCTTTCTCCAGTTGACTTATTTCGCTAAGCATAATACGCTCTAGTTCCATCCATGTCGTCGCAAATGGCAAGATTTCATTTCTTTTGATGGCTGCATAGTAAAGATTTTATTTATTTATTTGTTAGAGAGAGAGAGAGAGCACGCTCGAGCACAGGCAGACAGAGAGGCAGGCAGAGGCAGAGGGAGGAGCAGGCTCCCTGCCGAGCAAGGAGCCCGATGTGGGACTTGATCCCAGGACGCTGGGATCATGACCTGAGCCGAAGGCAGCCGTTTAACCAACTGAGCCACCCAGGCGTCCCAAGAGTTTGACTCTTAACTTACTGAGCCACCCAGGCACCTCCTATCAGAGGCATTCTTAATTTCTGTTACAGTGTTCTCTCATTTCTCACATTTCTCATGAATCTCCATTAGTTTCCAACTCTACTACATTACTCATCTGTTCTTGAATATTGAGTAGTTTTTCCACTAGGGTTCTTACCATATTAATCATAGTGATTATAAATTTTCTATATGATAATCCCAAATCTTTGTAATATATGAGTCTGGTTCTGATATTTGCTTTATTTCTTCAGACTCTGTTTTTCTTTTCTTTTAGCATTTTTTGTTGTTGTTCTTGAGAGTTGTTGTTCTTGAGAGTTGTGATATTGTGATTTATAATAAGAAATGCATATTTTGGTCTTCATCCCTGTTCCTGGCCAGAGCTCCTAAAACCAGTGATATACTAAGCAATAGAGCTGCTAGAAGCATCTTTTGTTCTAATTGGTTTTTGACCTCACTTCCTGACACAAGGCTCCTAAATCCATGAGAATTTCCTAAGTGATAGGAGTGTCTTGTTCTAGAAGAAAATTCTTACTGGGCTCTTGCATAGCTTCAGAATGGGAGCTACATAAGAAACTTGGAACTTTCAGTCTCAGTCTCCATTCTCAAGTTGAGGGGAGGGGCTGGAGATTGCATTAATAATTGATCATACCTATGTGATGCAGTCTTTATGAAAGTCCCTGAAGTGTGAATTTTGGAGAACTTCTGGATTGGTAAACACATTGAGATACTATAGGCAGAACACCTGGAGAAGGCATAGAAGCTTGCACACTTTTCTCTATACCTTGCCCAATGTATCTCTTCCATCTGGCTGTTCCTGAATTATATCTTTTTATAATAAACCAGTAAAAATGTCTCTCTGAGTATTGTGAGATATTCTAGAAAACTATCAAATCCAAGGAGGGGGTCAAGGGAACCCCAATTTATAGATAGTCAGTCAAAAGTATAGGTGACAACCTAGGATTTGTGATTGGCAGCTGAAGTGAGGACAGGCATGTGGGACTGATCTCTTAAGCCATGGAATCTGATACTAACTCCAGCTAGAGTGTCAGAACTGAATTGCAGGGTACGCAGCTGGTGTTAGAGAATCAGTCGGTATGGGGGGAAAAACCACATTTGGTTTGCCAGAAGTATTGACAGTAGATAGAAGAAAAGGTCATTTTTTTGTTCCTTTCAAGGATGTATTGGGTAACAAGAAGTGAGGTAAATAGATTGTATGCTAACCTAGCTAGAATTTGGCTGTATTTAACATTTCCTGTAACTGTTGGTGCCAGAAGCTTCAGTTTTCTTTATTCTTTGTTTTTGTTTGTTTGTTTTGTTTTCTTGTTTATTTCTATTTTTTCTGCTCTGTTGCCTTTGGTTTCCCTAACAACTTCTTTTTTTTTTTTTTAAAGATTTTATTTGTCAGAGAGAGAGGGAGAGAGAGCGAACGAGCATAGGCAGACAGAGAGGCAGGCAGAGGCAGAGGAAGAAGCAGGCTCCGGCCGAGCAAGGAGCCCGATGCGGGACTCGATCCCAGGACGCTGGGATCATGACCTGAGCCCAAGGCAGCCGCTTAACCAACTGAGCCACCCAGGCGTCCCTCCCTAACAACTTCTTAAATGGAATCTGTGTTTTTAGATTTTTCAGTTTTAATTCATTATTGTCTTATTGGATCCCTGTTGATGTGTTGGTAAGGTGTAAGGAGGTGGAAGCATTCTATAATCTTACAATTCAATCTCAGTCTTGTGTCCCTCCCTTTTACTTCCCTTTTACTTTCTTTTACTTCCCTAAGGTAAGTCCTAGGCACTGAAATGGGATAGTAACTAGTGCAAAATAAGGATGTGGCAATCTTTTCCCTTGGAGAGTAGACCTTTGTTATGGAGAATGCTCTTCACATATTTCAAAATGGTAACTCTTCTCCTTCTCTGCTAGAAACACCAGATTTTTCTCAACTCTTTATCATGAGAACTTGGCAGTGCTCCTGAAAAAAAAAAAATCTATAAAAACTGTTGAGGTCTCCCTGAAGACTAGTACCCTGGGATTTTTCTTTTAAACTACTCTCAATTCAACCTCCAACAATTTGTTGAAATCAGTTTATAGCTCTGAATACTTCTGGTCCATGTAAGCCAAAATTGAGCTGTGATTTTCTGTTTCAGCTGAAGCTTCCTATGTTTGCCTGTCTTTTCAAGATTTCAGGGTGGCACTTCGTTGTATGACTTCAATTCTCTGATGGATCTGAGCAAAGTTATTTTCAGTTTGTTCAACTTTTTTCATGTTCTAAGGATGGGAGTAATAATTTCCAAGCTCTTTCTTTACATATTGGAACTGAATGAAACCTGAAACTCTTACTTTTGAAGTACTTTTACTTGAGAAGAACTGAAAGAAGTATATGTATATTAACGCTTGGCTTCTTCATTGATTTGGTTCAAATCACATTATTTTGGCTGATATAATTAATAAATTGTAGCCTTTTTAAAAGATGGTTCTTTTATAATTTTATCTTAGAGAAAGGGCTTTAGAGGAGCCAATTTACTTTGAAAGAGAAAAAAAAAGAAGAAAGGAAGGAAGGAAAAAAATTACCGAGCAAGTGTTTTAATAACTGGAAAGAGGAGATTTGCTCATCCAGTAAATTAGTTAGTTGTATTTGAGTGTGACAGAGATAATTTTAGAAGCTTCGTTTGCTCACTGGTTGAGTCCAATAATGTATGATGGAGCAGTCATTTTCTTTGTGTCAGATTAGTATTATGAAATACACTGAGGAACACATCCATCTTGATGTTCAGAATGTTCCCTGAACATAATTTATGAGCTTGGAAAATGTTGGATAAGTCGCTATTTTTGAACCTTTTTTTTTGCACTTTCTATTTTAGTGAATTTCCATATATCATAAATGTAAAGCCTGTAAAGAATCTCACAGCTTAATTTCTCAAGCCTCATCATCTTATAGAGACCAATGCAAGCTACCTGATTAACTCTGCCCCCCAAACAGAGTAGGGACTGGAACCTAGGTTTCTTCTCTCCTAGCTGGATAGCACTGCTGCTCCATGCAAGAAGAACCTTGTCTTCTCATCACAAGTCAATAATCATTGAATTTTCCTGAGAAACAAAACCAATTAGGGGTAGTGGGATGTCTGATTTTTGCTTGCTTGTGTTTTGTTTGTTTGTTTTCATACATTTCATAAAAAATCAATTTTTTAATGGGTTTTCAATGAATGAGTCTATCTAGGACACTGTCTGACTATTTGAATAAAATCTCTTTAAACAAACCTTTACAAAGGGCAAACAAATATTCCATCCAGGAGTTGTACATTTTATTATATTTTATTTTATTTACTTATTAAAGATTTATTTGCAAAAGAGAGAGAGAAAGAGACCATGAGTGGGAGGGGCAGAGGTAGGGGGAGAGAGATAATCTTAAGCAGACTCCCCACTGAGCACAGTGCCTGACATGGGGCTCTATCTCAGACCCTGAGGTCATGATCTGAGCTAAAATCCAGAGTCAGGCACTTAACTGACAGCACCATCCAGGTGCCCCCAGGAGTTGTACATTTTAAGATCATCCTTAAAATAACAAATAATAAGGGGCGCCTGGGTGCTCAGTGGGTTAAAGCCTCTGCCTTCAGCTCAGGTCATGATCCCAGGGTCCTGGGATCGAGGTCCGCATCCGGCTCTCTGCTCCCGGGGAGCTTGCTTCCTCCTCTCTCTCTGCCTGCCTCTCTGCCTACTTGTGATCTCTGTCTGTAAAATGAATAAATAAAATCCTTAAAAAAATAAAATAAAATAACAAATAATAAAATAAGTAAATATAAAATAAAAATAAATAAAATAAGACATACTAATTATTGAGCTTAATCTGGCATATTTTTAATTCAAGAGAGAGAAGAAAAATTAAATAGAATAAGCAAAAACTGACTTAAATGGAGCCCATTGGTATTTGAACCCCCAAAGTTATGTTAACCTCATTTATGCAACCTCCAACTGGGCTATTTATGGGCTAGGTGATTGCCTCAAATTTTATAAAATTTAAATAATAGAAAATCTATTCATAATGGGCTTATCTTTTCATCATTAAAATAATGCTAGATTTTATATAAGTGCATTATGTCATGACAAGGAATGTAGGGCATTCTTTCAGAGCTCCTGGGTTGTTATCTGGACTCAGGACAGAGGCCTGGGCCCAGGGCCTCAAGGCTAAAGCATCATGATTAAAGAATGACAATTTCAGAAAATGAGCAAAAAGACTGAAGAGCAAGGTAGCAACATTCAAAAGCAGTTCCTTTAGGATCTCAGGGGAGCTGTATCACATTGTCAACACAACCTGGATCCAATAAAGAAGGGTCATTTCACCATGAATCAAGGTAGAAGAGAAAGTAGGACTTGTTAATAGAGAAGGTACCTTGGGCTTTGAATATATAGTTCTCATATAATTGTGTATCTGCTTTTGCTTTCACCAAACTCATAATTATTTCTTGGGTGTAGAGCCATTCTACTGCCCATGTAATTTTCACACATTATTCACCCACCCGTGAATTGACTTAATTGCTGATTCTGAAATTCTCCTTTTAGAGATTCATTTATTTGGCCTTATGCAAATCTTATGATTTGGTTATTCATACATTAGCATGAATAATTATAGCATCTTGATTAAAACTGATTAAGCTTTCCATTCATCAAAGAGAAATGCAGATACTCTGGATATGTTATTTTTATTTTACTGTACCTTTTAAGTATTAGCTCTAGAAAGCCAACTCAAAGATAAGATTTTCTCAGAGCCCAATAACTAGATTGTTGGTAAGGTGAGAGGGAGAATAAACAAAATAAAGGTTCTGTTGCTGAAGAAGATCTATTTGTTTGTTAAAAAGATAATTTATTGAATCCTCAACTTTTTATTGTGTTTATTCTTAACATTTTTAAGCAATATAGCTACCCATAGGAATATTCCTTAATTCTGGATTTTGGCAACCTTAAGCTTTCCATTATAGGGAGAATCTTAATCATTGGGTTCTATTTGCAAAGTATACATAGGTCCCAAATGTCTTTATCTATTATTTGTTACCTCTCATCTATTAGGTAGGCCTCTCCTCAGATATCTTTTTTTTTTTTTTTAGATTTTATTTATTTGTTAGAGAGAGAGCAAGCAAGCACAGGGGGACAGAGAGGCAGGCAGAGGCAGAGGCAGAAGCAGGCTCCCCGCCGAGCAAGGAGCCCAATGTGGGACTCGATCCCAGGATGCTGGGATCATGACCTGAGCCGAAGGCAGCTGCCTAACCAACTGAGCCACCCAGGCGTCCCTCTCAGATATCTTTTAAAACTCTAGATTTCCCTAGTTATGGAGTTGATTGAGTATTGGATTCAACTAGAGTTGTGTTTTTTTGTAAAGTTATTTTATTTGAGGGAGAGAGAGAGTTAGAGAGAGCATGAGAGGGGAGAAGGTCAGAGAGAGAAGCAGGCTTCCTGCTGAATGGGGAGCTTGATATGGAACTTGATCCTAGGACTCTGGGATCATGACCTGAGCTGAAGGCAATTGCCTAACCAACTGAGCCACCCAGGTGCCCCTAGAGTGGTAGTTTTATCATGAGAGTAAGATGGAGAGAAATGGGACCAAGGAACTTGAGGGCATATATTACCAGTCAGGTTCAACCAGAGAAGCAGAACTGGTATGATACATATTATCATTTGTTTGTGTGCTATAATACATTATGCATATATATGATATGATACATATCATATGTATAATGTGTATATAAATCACATATATTACATAAACATATATAATTATACATAATAATGTTGCATATATACTTTACACACATATAAAACAAATAATGAATATACACACGTATATATCTATACATAGATATATACGTGTGTGTATATTCATTATTTATATAGATATATTTATATGACAAAAAGAATGTATGTAACAACAAGGAATCAGCTTCTGTGATAGTGAGTTCTGGGTAAGCAAGTCCAAAATCTACAGGGCAGGCAGTCTGGAAAGAAAGATCCTGGGCAGTCTGGAACCCATGACACAAGCTGAAGCTGCTGTCCATAAACAGAAGAGTAAGATTTTTAAATAGGATAGAACTCCATAAGCATGGTCCAAGACTTCTATCCACAGGTGGATTTTTTTTTCTATACCTTGGAGAAGTATCAGTCTGGCTTTTAAGTATTGGATTCAACTTCCAGTTGATTTAGTCAGGCCCACTCATACTATTCAGGATAATACACCTTATTTAGGAGCTTTAATTATATATGCACAATTTTCCACAGTAGCACCTACCTTAGCATTTGATAAAAGAACTGGAGACCATAGCCCAGTCAAACTGACATATCACAAGTCATCATAGTGTATAGGAGGAAGAGGTCATGGTGACAGACCATTGGACATTACATGGGTGCCCCTAAAGACATGACAATTTATTTCCAACAACTTCCACTCTTCCTCCCTTGGACTGTTTCTGCTATTGACATTTTATTATTATCAAGTCTATTTAATTCACAATAAGCACCTCTCTTGCTTCACAATAAGTTGACCCTTGAACAATGTGGGTGTTAAAGGCACCAACCCCCATGTAGTTAGAAAATAGTTTTTGATTCCCAAAGATATTAGCTACTAATAGCATACTGCTAACCAGAGGCCTCACTGATTAAAAAACAGTTAATTAACACATTTTGTATGTTATATGCCCTAGATACAGTATTCTCAATAAAGATAGAAAAAGAAAATGTTATTAAGAAAATCATAAGGAAGAGAAAATATATTTATAATACTGTACTGTATTTATTTAAAAAATCCATGTATATAAATGGAGTTGTGTCATTCAAACCTGCATTGTTCAGGGAGTCAATTGTACTCTTATCTTCTTCTTCATTTTTCCCTTTATTTCACATGAAATCCTCTTCATTAAGTTACCCAGCTAGTATTGCTATATGAGCTTGGGAAGCCACTGAAATGTTGTCCCTTATCATCATAGACACTATCTTTTTTTTTAAGATTTTATTTATTTATTTGACAGACAGAGATCACAAGTAGACAGAGTGGCAGACAGAGGGAGAGGGAGAAGCAGACTCTCCGCTGAGCAGGGAGCCCGATGTGGAGCTAGATCCCAGAACCCTGGGATCATGACCTGAGCTGAAGGCAGATGCTTAACCGACTGAGCCCCCTAGGCACCCCTATAGACACTATCTTAACACAAATGATCATCAACTCCTATCACCAGAAAACAAATAGTTATCATCACTTGGGCAATTTAGTGACCAGAGAGTCATCATAACACCTTGTTTTTCCCTAATACCCCTCCCCACATTTAAACAATCATCAAATTCTCTTGAATTTGCTCATGTCACTTGTTTCCTCTCCTTATTTTTTACTCATCAGCGAATCATGCTATGGAAAAACAAATAAAGATTTTCAAACCTCACAACAATTTATGCACTATACAGAGAACAAAAAAGACAGATGTGTAATTCAGAAAGTATAATAATGGAATAAATTAGAACAAAGGGATAATCTAAGTGCTAACGTAGAATGATTGCATGAACATCAAAGTGCACTAGAAGAAAGGCTTATAAAAACATATCCATACATTATCTTGTAAATAACCCCATAATACACGCTTTCTCTTAGCATTCTTTGGAATTGTTAAATATGAGCACTTTTCAGTACATTGCGTTCTTTATGTGAACTTGTTGATAAGATACTTTGTTTTTTTACAACAGCAACCCATTATTGATAATGGCAAAAATATCATGGGTTAACATAGGTCAAAATCTTGAATTAAGCAATTTACTTGCCCTTAGCACTTGCTTTTGATAATCTTTTATATACTTTATTGTTTAGTTTTACTTTCTAAAAATGTTTGTAAATGGCATACTTTTGGTCATATGAAAACCTCAAATTTCTGTCTGTAATTCCTCATAGAACATTTGTTCTTAAATATATGTTCTTTAAAGACCCCTTGTAGGTTAAAAAAGTGTGAGAGGAAATAATAAATACTTGAGCAATAGGAAATGCATAAGAGGAAAAAGTATTTAACATCTGTGAAGCATCTTTTATGTACCAAATTTCAGCCAGGTTATCTAAAAAATGGCATTTATTTTTACAAAGCCCTGTGAAATAGATGTGCCCAATTTACAAGTGAGGAAAACCAGTTGTGAGAATTGATTTAGTTGATTCTATACCTTTTTTCTAAGTTACTAGTGTAGATTATGAAACTGCCCCAAGCTCAGAAACTTCAAACAGCAATAACTTTATACTGCCTTCCTCTAGAAGAACATGGCATGATCAAAGAGAAAAAAGAAAGATTAGTTTGAATCATAGATCCCCTCTGTATGTAGAGTTTCTATGCAGATGGTAGAATGAGGAAAGTGGGGAGATAGGTGCTTATGGAACACCTAATTAGATTTCCTCAAGGCTATAAGAAATCATGGGAAGCTAGTAAGCATGGCAGTTATAGGATGACAGCTGTGTTTTAGAAGCATAACACCAGAGGCAATACTTGGGAAAGTCTGAAGAGCAAGACTAGCAGGAAAAGGAACGTTTAGGGAATTGTAGCCCAAATTGAAGGAAGTGTAAAGCATAACAATAAAATATGACCGTGATATTGTGTTAGTAATTGTTGAAAATCAGGCCTGTTTTAATCCAAACATAAAGATGGTATCACACATTCATTAAGCAGTAGATTTCTAGATTACAGGCAAGTAAAAGGGATTATTGAGATCCTGATATACATGTGTATGTGGTTGCCTGGACATGTTGTTTGAAAACAGTATAGATTAATAAAGAATATTTCATGATAATCAAACTGATCAGATTTTAGGAATTTATACCTGCTGTGTAATGAGACCATCTTCCTTTCTGAGCCTTTGGCACATCATTCACCTAAAGGGTTTATATATAAACCTCATCTGGGGATAGAAGACCATCCCAAGACCAAGATTTTCTAATTTATGTGATGTGGTAGTGACTTCTAATGTCTGTGCATGTCTCTCTTATTGTCCTTTTGGATGCATGGAGGATTTTATTTTTCTTCCCTTGCATTTCTGTGGGATCTTGTGAAAGTTGTGGCCAGCGGATTAGGTCAGATATAGAATAGTGTTACTTGTGGCATGGATTATTTAGTTGCCAGTAAAATAAGCACCAATGCTTTTTTTTCCTCCTGTTACAGGGATCAGGAACATTCTTGACGGTGAAATTTCCTTTAGTTTGGGTCTTTAAATACAAATATCCTTTCTTGAGCTCCTGACCAACCCATGGTGAATTCCTAACAGAAGCAAGAAATAAAACCTTGTGTTGGAAGGCTCCCAGATTTTGAGTTTCTGTTACCATTGCATGGTCTAGCCTCTTCTGATTGACTCACTGTATCTCAATTTCTCCTGACATTGATGGAGCAAGACATAATGGAGCAAATTGATGATCTGCGTCAAGATTCCTAGACTTACATAAAATGGACATTTTATGAGTATGGACATTACTGGATAAGTCCAGGTATAAACCAAAATTTCCTCCCACTTCACAAGGGAGAAGTACAGTACTCTGAAGGGATCATTCTAAATGTTAAATGTCAAAATGGTGTGTCTGAAGAAGCTGTCAATTCATATATCCATTGGATCATGATCCTTCTTCCACAAGTTCTCAAAGATATAGTGTGTGTAATGTATATGTGTGTGTTTAATTTGGCATAGTGATAGTGGAGATTTAGAGGAAAAAAGTGAATGAAAAGTTCTTTCATAGATAAAGTCACAAAGTATTGACAGAGAAACATAAGTGAGTAAATATTAGGTGATAAAGTATAATAATTTACAAGACTTAAAAAGGCATAGCTAATAGCATAAAACATAACAGTAGATGAATAAATTTTGCGAATAAAGATGTGATTTCTCTTTGCTTGTATATAATAATATTTAACTCTTATTAAGTGTGCCAGCCATTACTCTAAATGTTTTACCTGTATGAACTCATACGATTGTTCCAACACAATGATCTGTGTTATTTATATTAGCCCAGTGTATATGTGAGAAACAAAGGTATATAGAGATAATATTCTAGTATGATTCCAAGTTTATACAGTGGGGCTGTATAAACAAAGAACAAACAAAGAAATCAATCCACTGACTTAGGAACCTTTGCTCTTTTCCTAGCTATTTGCCTTTCTCTACAATTTGAAGGGGCATAGTACTATGATTCAGAAATTTGAGTTCCATGACAGAATCACAGTTTACTCACCTGAGGAGCAGAGTAAGATCCTTCTCCTCCCTACTTCTATGGCCGTTAAGAAAGCCCAGGAAGTTGGGCCCACATGACCAAAATGAAAAGTGAGGCACAAGGAATGATAAGAATCAAGGATATATCTACACCCAATGCAGTAATGCATAATTCATAGGACATGAGGAGAATGGGGTGGGAGTGGGGGAGTGATTAAGCTGGGGGAAAAAAGGAAGCAAGAAATGTTGGTAAAGTTAAATCACAGCCATTTATGCCTGGTGTTAGCTGACTGAATATTATCAATTGCAGAAAGGCCAAGGAAAGTGGTGAAGGAAAGGGAAACAGACATGTGTACAGTTCAGAGGAGACCAGCATCCTTGGATAAAGATTTTTGTAAGAAAAAAGCATGGGTCAAGAATTCATGTTTACAAGATAGTCTGAGCAACTGGAATAACAGTAAGAGATTTAAGGTAATGTCATGGATAGCTGGGGACAGAAAACATTAGCTGTTCAAAAGGACAACCGGAGACCTAAAGCAAGTGTCTGTCTTCTGGATGCTAAGGAGGCAGCTTTCATTATCACATCCAATGCCAGGCAACTTTAGTTCACCAGAGAATTTGTGTTGACTTTTAAAATTGTGCCACAAGAAAAAATTAAAATAATAAAGCTCTTCTAGGAATTACATTGTGGATTCAAGAAGCTAGATCAAATTCCATCTCCATTCACTCTTGTAGAATTAAGTTGTCAATATAAGGGAAAAAATGATAACCTGAAAAAAAACCAAAAAATAAAAAATAAAAAAAATAAACCTTGAGACATAAACAATCCCACTGAAATTGGCTACCTGATTCAGTTTGAATGAGTGGACATAAGCATGAAATGCAATCTAGAATCCTGGCAGATGGAGGACAGGTTTAAGAAAATACTATATGCTTTTCATTTAGAAAATGAGAAGAGATTTATTTTGTAGAGGAAAGAAATGAATCTGTTGTGGAATTTTACTACTAGGTGCAAGCATAACAGTGTTTGAAATATCAAGGACAAAGATCTTTGCACATCTTTTGTAAATGTGGATTAAAAATTTTGGATATTGAAAAATATATCTATATTAAGTGCAGGAAAAAGGCAACAATTCCTGAATCAGCTTAAGGAACATGGAATTAAGGAGTAGACTCAAACATTTATTATAAATAATAAATAAATATTATTTATTCAAGGTGTTTAGTTTAAGCAAGAAGTGTATTTAAACAGGATGTTGATAACTAGGTATTTCAGAAAGATTTGAAAATTTGTAACAATAAAAAAGACATAAGTTAATATTCAGATGTTGACGGGGAAGACAATAGAGAAAAACAAGAGTCCAGGAAATAAAATCACTTAGAACACTTGAGAAGTGATGGCCTTGTCTCAGAAAAGCTGAGCTATACCTCAGATGTCTTCTGGGACTCATGGCTTAAAGACAGCTTCATGGTCTACTCTGCTATGGACACCAAGATGAACAAAATAGTTCCATGAAGTATCTGACTGTTTATTTGGAGAAATGGGTATCCATTTTGAATGCCATTCACAGAGGAATGCCATTTTAGAATAGGAGTATAAACAAAGTTCTGTGAGAGTTCTGTGGAGACAAAGATAAATTTTTCTTGCCATTAATAAAGAGAGGTTTAATTGTGGAGACACTATTTGAGATGGGCTTTGATGGGACTTGTGCTTATACCAGACTGAAGGAAGGCTATTTGCCACAGAGGGAATGGCATGAGAAAAGTTGAGAAAGCAGAGAATGTTTCGTGTTTGTTATCATCTTTTCACTTTTAGTAGAACATGTACAGTTAGTTGTCTATTATTGGGCCAGAAAAAAAAAGGATGGAATTTCCAAAGAAATGAATGAGAGGGATATTAAAAATCATGAGTACCACAAATGTATTGTGTATGAACGACATCTAAGAGAAAACAACAATAGCTTTTGAATGTTTTGTTCCCAAAGCCTGGCCCTGTGTTTGAATCCCAGGATCCTCAGTTGATTAGCTATGTGATCTTGGGAAATTACTTTATTTATGTGAGCTTCAGTTGTCTATCCAGTAAGTTGGAATTAAGATACATATGTCATTGTGATAAGAAATAAATTGTGATACAGAATAAATGAGATAACACACATAAAGAACTTAGTATAGTTTGTAGCTTCTAGTATAGCTTCGCACAAAGTGATCAGTATTTGTAGCTGTTAACTCTCCAGTGAACTGAACTGATCAGCTGGAGTAATGAAGTATCTCAGGTACTTTGTAAAGCTTGTCCCAGTTCCAGAACCGGTCATTTTTCCAAGGAGCTCTGGTTCCTTTAGTGCAAAATGATATGAGACACTAGGATTTGGTGAGACAGAGCTAGGAAAAATCTATCTTTCTATTCATATACATATCTAAATATGAGTAGGCTAAGAATATCCAGTATAATTAAACACTTCTAGTTGACTTGGTGGCAGAAGTCCTCCACAGAAATAGAAAATAACTTTAGTATAGGAGACTCCATAGAAATAAACGCATGGACTACTTAAAATGTTTTAAAGAAATAAAGGCATAAAATATACAATAGAGAAGTAAAATCTAAACTGTCATCATCCCAAACATTAAAGTTTTTCATCTGAAAGGCCTGTGAACCTACACGTAAATAGAATTAATCTAGAGCATAACAAAATTTAGAAAGATAAAATGGCAACCACAAAATTGATTACTTTTATACAATCTAGCAGCAAATAGTTTGAAAATACGTCTTAAATGACAGCCTTTACTAAAATATCAAATAAAGAAAATGCTAAGGAATAAATTTAACAAACAAAGTGTGAGATCTTTTTAGAGATTTACAATTTTGTTAAAAAAATGTTTGAGTAAATGGAGAGATAAATCATGTAAGTGGATAAAAATACTAATTATATAAACACATTAATTATCCTTGAATTAAATATATGAATAGATGCTATCCAACTTGAATCCCAACAGGATTTTTGTGGTTTGGGGTTCTTACCATCATAGGATCAAAAATATCTTATTTTAAAATTAGAGAAAGTAAGTTTTTAATTAATTGAAGTTTTCCATTGCTTTGTTTGCATTTGATGGGGTTAGGGAGTGATTTGGTAGAGGATTAAAGACATATCACTATTCAACATATATTACCTTAAATCATATGAAGTTGCCATTTTTGTGTTTTAACAAAGTCTCATAGTCACAATTGTATGCCTTCATCTAATACATATTTTGTTAAAGTTTATTGGGAATCAGTAAAATATATGCTTTTAAAAGTCAATAATGGCTCAACAAAATAGGTATAGAAGGATATTACCTCGACACAATAAAGGCAGTATATGAAAAACCTACAACTAACTTTATAATCAATGAGTACATAGTGAAAGCTTTTACTCTATATCTGGTACAAGGCAGGGATATTCACTCTCATCACTTCTTTTGAATATATTACTAGCAGTCCTAGCCATAGCAGTTAAGCAAGAAAACAAATTAAAAGGCATCCAAATCAGAAAAGAAGAAGTAAAATTATCTCTGTTTGCAGACAACATGATTATATATCTAGAAAACCCAAAAGACTCAACAAAAAGCTGCTAGGACTAATAAATTCACTAACATTGCAGGATACAAAATCAACACACATAAATGAGTTATGTTCCTATATATAAACAGTGAACTATCCAAAAATGCAATTGAGAAAATAATCCCACTCACAATAGAAACAAAACATAAAATACTTAGGAATAAACTTAACCAAAGAGATGAAAGATTAGTACTCTAAAATTTTTTTAAAGATTTATTTATTTATTTATTTAAAAGAGAGAGAAATCATAAGTAGGCAGAGAGGCAGGCAGAGAGAGAGAGGGAAGCAGGTTCCCCGCTGAGCAGAGAGCCCGATGTGGGACTCTATCCCAGCACCCTGGGATCATGACCTGAGCTGAAGGCCGAAACTTTAACCCACTGAGCCACCCAGGCACCCCAGAATTTTAAAAGACCAATTAAAAAAGTTAAAGAAGACAAAAATGAATGGAAAAACATCCTATGTTCATGGATTTATAGAATTAATATTGTTAAAATGTCCATACTACTCAAAGAAAATTAGATCAGTTCCTGAAGAGATAGCTGCACCTACCATGGTCATTGCAACATTATTCACAATAGCTAAGATATGGAAACAACCTAAATGTCTGAAAACATGTGACTAGATAAAGAAAATGTGAAAAAATATATATATCTGAGATTATTATTTAACAGTATTATTCAACTTCAAAAAAAGATGGAAATGCTGTCATTTGTGATAACATGGGTGAATCTGGAGGATGTTATGCTGAATGAAAAGTAAGCCAGATGCAGAAAGACAAATAATGCATGATCTTGCTTAGATGTGGAATCTAAAATTGTCAAACTCATAGAATCAGAGAGTAGAATGGTGGCTGCCAGGCATTGGGGGAAGGAGAAAATGGGGAGTTGGTCAAGATATACATAGTTTCACTTATGTCAGATAAAGTAGTTCTGAATATTTAATGTACCAAAGAGACTATAATTAGCAATACATTATTGTATACTTGAAATTTTCTAAGAGTGTAGATCTTTGGTGTTCTCAACACACACACACACACACACACACACACACACACACACCACACACATACACCAACTGTGTAAGGTGATGGACATGTTAGTTTGATTGTAGTGATTATTTCACAATGCATAAATATATCAACAAATATTTTAAATATATACAAATACATTATAAATATATGCATTTTAAATATATACAAATTTTAACTCTCAAATATTCTTCAATAATTAAAAAAGTCCAATGTGCCCCTTTGGATCACTACGTTTGTATCTTTAGGGTAAATACCCAGTAGTGCAAATGCTGGGTCATAAGGTAGCTCTATTTTCAATTTTTTGAGGAACCTCCATGCTGTTTTCCAGAGTGGTTGCACCAGCTTGCATTCCCACCAACAGTGTAGGAGGGTTCCCCTTTCTCCACATCCTCACCAGCATCTGTCATTTCCTGACTTGTTCATTTTAGCCATTCTGACTGGTGTGAGGTGGTATCTCATTGTGGTTTTGATTTGTATTTCCCTGATGCCCAGTGATGTGGAGCACTTTTTCATGTGTCTGTTGGCCATCTGGATGTCTTCTTTGCAGAAATGTGTACCCGAATGTTTATAGCAGCAATGTCCACAATAGCCAAGTTATGGAAAGAACCTAGATGTCCATCAACAGATGAATGGATAAAGAAGATGTGGTATATATATACGATGGAATACTATGCAGCCATCAAAAGAAATGAAATCTTACCATTTGCGACGACATGGATGGAACTAGAGCGTATTATGCTTAGCGAAATAAGTCAACTGGAGAAAGACAACTACCACATGATCTCCCTGATATGAGGAAGTGGAGATGCAACGGGGGTGGGAGTTAAGGTGGTAGGAAAAGTAAAAATGAAAGAAGATGGGATCGGGAGGGAGAAAAACCAAAAGAGACTCTTAATGTCATAAAACAAACTGAGGGGGGTGGGGGGAAGAGGGGTTGGGAGAGGGTGGTGGGGTTACATTATATGTTTAAATAAAGCTTAAATAAAGGTAAAAAAAATCCAATGTGTTCTATAAATGTGAAGCCATGCAAAATGAAAAAAAATCAGGTAAAAATGGAAATTTTTAATTTCACATCCTTAGGCTTAATCTTATAAGGTTACTGTTTCAAATAATGAGAGCTCCTCTACTCAGACATATGGATTTTTACTCCCAACTCTTCCTTCCCTCCCCCCTCCATTAACTTTCTGTAACTTCTCTCTCTCTCTCTCTTTTAAAAAATATTTTATGTATTTATTTGACAGAGAGAGAGACAGTGAGAGAGGGAACACAAGCAGGAGGAGTGGGAGAGGGAGAAGCAGGCTTCCTGTCCAGCAGGGAGCCTGATGTGGGTCATTACCTGAGCCAAAGGCTGACATTTAATGATCAAGTCACCCAGGCACCCCTGTAATTTCTCTTAGAGATGAGAAATATACAATGAATACTAAACAGCATCTCCTGGTGGCAGAATATATTGCATAGCAAACCAGTCATCAGTAGATGCATTCTCTTTGTACAACACACTGAAGATGTGGAGAATATGCACAGGAACTTCATTCATTATTTTTGAGCATATGGATTATTTTTTCTTGTTATTTACTGTAGGTTTATGACTGAATATGTGTATGTATATTTATGTAAAAACTATTCCCAAATGTCCATCTAATATACATATCAAAGTCCATTTGTAAAACCCTAATTATACAGTAAAATTTCTTGGGAAATTATTAAAAACTTTAAAATTATTCCCTTTGTATATTGTCTCCTAAGAGATGTTATAATTATTAAGAAGAAACTACACTAAATTTGAGACCTCCTGCAAATTATTTTATGGTAATAAATCATTTTTTTCTGGGGGAAAAATGTAGCTCTGGCATGAAAGTTTAAAAGAAAATACCAAACATATATTACTTACATAAGGTAAGTAATGCCTTATGTAAGTAATGTAAGGATGTAAGGATGCCTGGAGAGCCCTAAGTAAACAGATACATCATTCTGCATTAGAATGTTGGAAAACGTGCTAGCATTCACACTGCATAAGCATAGCCTCACAGGTGAAAGTCTTTTTCTAATCTCAATTCTGAGACCAAATAACTGTATAACATTGTTTTTTTCACACACAAAGCAAAAGAAAATATTCTTGTATATTTTTGCGTAAGTGATATTGTTTGAGTACACAAAACAAAAAATAATGGGAGTTTATCGCTGATTATGTCTTTCCACATGCCCATTCAAAGTCAGGAGATATCTGAAATTTAATATCTGGTTTTAAAAATCTCAAGAACTGTCAGAGGCCCTCTTCAATTTCTTCTCTTTCACCCCATCTTACCTCTTCTAAACTGAGACAGCTGCTTAAACCACTTTTTAGTTTTTCCCACCATCCTACCTATGGAGCTCAGACATGTATCTATTTATGGTTTCTTATGACTTGATCTAGAAGATTTATCTTTTAAAATGGATCAATTAGACATCTTTATTCATGATCTTTTCCTAATATGCACCTATGAGATTTGCCCATGATATAAATAACACAGAAAGTCTTATCTTTTTAAACAAATTTTATTTTTCTTTCTGTTGTTTGTATATTTATTTATTTATTTATTTATATTGTGTTATGCTAGTCAGCATAAAGCACATCATTAGTTTTTGATGTAGTGTTCCATGATTTATTGTTTGTGTATAATACCCAGTGCTCCATGCAATATGTCACCTCCTTAATACCCATCACCAGGCTCACACATCCCCCCACCCCCCTACCCTCTAAAACCCTCAGTTTATTTCCTGGAGTCCATAGTCTTTCATGGTTTGTCTCCTCCTCTGATTCCCCCCCCTCCATTTCATTTTTTTCCTTCCTTCTCTTAATGTCCTCCATGCTATTCCTTATGTTCCACAAATAAGTGAAACCATATGATAATTGACTTTTTCTGCTTGATTTATTTCACCTAGCATAATCTCCTCTAGTTCCATCCATGTTGATGCAATAGTTGGCTATTCATCCTTTCTGATGGCTGAGTAATATTCCATTGTGTAATGGGCCACGTCTTCTTTATCCATTCATCTGTTGAAGGGCATCTTGGCTCTTTCCTCAGTTTGGCTATTGTGGACATTGCTGCTGTGAACGTTGGGGTACATATAGCCGTTCTTTTCACTACATGTATATCTTTTGGGTAAATACTCAGTAGTGCAATTTCTGGGTCATAGAGTAGCTCTACTTTTAATTTTTTGAGGGATCTCCACACTGTTTTCCAAAGTGGCTGCATCAGATTACATTCCCGCCAACAGTGTAAGAGGGTTCCCCTTTCTCCACAACTTCAACACTGGTTGTTTCATGCCTTGTCAATTTTTGCCATTTTAACTAGTGTAAGGTGATATCTCAATGTGGTTTTGATTTGGATTTCCCTGATGGCTAATGATGATAAACATTTTTCATGTGTCTGTTAGACATTCGTATGTCTTCTTTGGAGAAGTGTCTATTCATGTCTTCTGCCCATTTTTTGAATTGATTATTTGTTTTTTGGGTGTTGAGTTTGAGAAGTTCTTTCTAGACCTTGGATATCAGCCCTTTGTCTGTAGTGTCATTTGCAAATATCTTCTCCCATCCCGTGGGTTGCCTCTTTGTTTTGTTGACTGTTTCCCTTGCTGTGCAGAAGTTTTTTATCTTGTGAAGTCCCAAAGTTCACTTTTGCTTTTGTTTCCCTTGTCTTTGTAGTTATGTCTTGAAAGAAGTTGCTGTGGCCAATTTAAAGATATTACTGCCTATGATATCCTCTAGGATTTTAATAGATTCCTGTCTAACATTGAGATATTTCATCCATTTAGAGTTTATCTTCACGTATGGTGTAAGAGAATGGTTGAGTTTCATTATTCTGTATGTAGCTGTCCAATTTTCCCAGCACCATTTATCAAAGAGACTGCCTTTTATTCATTGGATATTTTTTCCTGCTTTGTCAAAGATTAGTTGACAACAGAGTTGAGAGTCCATATCTGGGGTCTCTATTCTGTTCCATTAATCTATGTGTCTATTTGTGCCAGTACATGCTGTCTTGGTGATCACAGCTTTGTAATATAGCTTGAAATCAGGCAACGTGATGCCCCCAGTTTTGTTTTTCTTTTTCACCATTTCCTTGGTGATTCTGGGTCTTTTCTGGTTCCATACAAATTTTGGGATTGTTGTTTCTAGAACTTTGAAAAATGCTATTGGTATTTTGATCAGGATGGCATTTAAAGTATAGATTTCTCTGGGGAGCATACACATTTTAACAATGTTTATTGTTCCAATCCATAAGCATGGAGTGGTTTTCCATCTTTTTGTACCTTCTTCAATTTTTTTTTCATGAGTGTATTGTAGTTCCTAGAGCATAGATCATTTACCTCTTTAGTTAGGTTTATTCCAAGGTAATCTTATGGTTTTTGGTGCTACTGTAAATTGAATCAATTCTTTAATTTCTCTTTCTACATTACATTGTTAGTATATAAGAAGGCAACTGATTTATTTGCACTGATTTTGCATCCTGTCACATTACTGAACTGCTGTATGAATTCTAGTAATTTGGGTATGGAGTCTTCTGCATTTTTTACACGTAAAGTATCATGTCATCTGTGAAGAGAGAGTTTGACTTCTTTGCCAATTTGAGTACCTTTTATTTCTTTTGTTGTCTGATTGCTGTTGCTAGGATTTCTAGTACTATGTTGAACAATAGTGGGGAGTGTGGTCATCTTTGTTGTGTTCCTGATCTTAAGGGGAAGGCTGTCAGATTTTCCCCCATTAAGAATGATATTCACTGGGGATGCCTGGGTGGCTCAGTTGGTTAAGTGGCTGCCTTCGGCTCAGGTCATGATCCCAGGGTCCTGGGATAGAGTCCCACATTGGGCTCCTTGCTCAGCAGGGAGCCTGCTTCTCCCTCTGCCTCTGCCTGCCTCTCTGTCTGCCTGTGCTCGCTCGCTCTCTCTCTAACTAATAAATAAATAAAATCTTAAAAAAAAAAGAATGATATTCACTGTGGGTTTTTCATAGATGGATTTTGTGAAATTTAGGAATATTCCTGTCCCTACACTCTGAAGAGTTTTAATCAGGAAAGGAAGCTGTATTTGGCAAATACTTCTTCTGTAGCAATTGAGAGGACTATGTGGTTCTTCTATTTGCTCTTATTAATGTGTCCTATTACATTGATTGATTTGCAAATATTGAACCACCCTTGTTGAGAATTTTAACATCCATATTCATCAGGAATATTGGCCTGAAATTCTCCTTTTTGATAAAGTCCTTGCCTGTTTTTGGGATCAAGGTAATGCTGGCCTCATAGAAAGAATTTGGAAGTTTTCCTACTGTTTCTATTTTTTGAAACAGCTTCAGGAGAATAGGTATTATTGCTCCTTTGAATGTTTGGTAGAATTCCCCATGAAAATGGGGACTGGACTCTTCAGTCCACTCATCAGGTCCTGGACTCTTGGTTTTTTTTGGAGGTTTTTGATCACTGCTTTAATCTTGTTACAGGTTGTTGGTCTATTCAGCTTGTCAATTTCTTCCTATTTCTATCTTGGTAGTTTATAGGTTTCCAGGAAAGCATCCATTTCTTCCATGTTGCTTAATTTATTGCCATATAGCTGTTGATAACAATTTCTGATAATTGTACTTATTTCCTTGTTGTTAGTCATGATCTCTCCCCTTTCACTCATAATTTTATTAATTTGACTCTTTTCCTTTTCTTTTGGGTAAGTCTGGCCAGTGGTTTATCAATCTTATTAATTTTTATAAAGAACCAGCTTCTAGTTTCATTAATGTGTTCTACCCTATATGTTTTTTAATTCATTGATCTCTGCTCTAATCTTAATTATCTCCCTTCTCATACATGGATTAGTTTAGTTTGTTGTTGATTCTCCAGATCTTTAAGGTGTAAAGACAGTTTGTATATTTGAGATTTTTCAATTTTTTCAAGTGAAGCTTGGATGGCTATATATTTCCCTCTTAGGACTGCCCTTGCCATATCCCATAGGTTTTGGACCAATATGTCTTCCTACTCATTGGTTTCCATGATTGGTTAAGTTCTTTGATTTCTTGGTTGACCCAAACATTCTTGAGCAGGATGGTCTTTGGCTTACAGGTGTTTGAATGTCTTCCAAACTTATTCTTGTGATTGAGTTCTAGTTTCAAAGCATTGTAATCTGATATCATGCAGGGAATAATCTCAATATTTTGGTATTGGTTCAGATATGATTTGTGACCCAGTATATGGTCTATTCTGGAGGAAGTTCCATGTGTGCTCAAGAAGAATGAGTATTCTGTTGTATTAGGGTGGAATGTTCTGTATATATCTATGAGGTCCATCTGGTCCAGGGTGTCATTCAAAGCTCTTGTTTCTTTGTTGATTTTCTGCTTAGATGATCTGTCTACTGCTGAGAGTGGAGTGTTGAGGTCTCCTACTATTAACTTGTATTACCAATATGTCTCTTTATTTTTGCTAACAGTTGGCTTATGTAGTTGGCTGCTCCCATGTTGGGGGCACAGATATTTACAATTGTTAGATCCTCTTGTTGGATAGACCTTTTTTTTTTTTTCATTTTATTTTATGTTTTTTCAATGCTTTATTTTATTTCTTTTCAGAGTTCCAAAATCCATTGTTTATGCACCACAACCAGTGCTCCATGCAATATGTGCCCTCCATAATACCCACCACCAGGCTCACCTAACCTTCACCCCTCTCCCCTCCAAAACCCTCAGTTTGTTTCTCAGAATCCACAGTCTCTCATGGGTCGCTCCCCCTCTGATTTCCCCCAACTCACTTCTCCTGGATAGACCTTTTAGGAATGATATAGTGTCCTTCCATATCTCTGTCTATAGTCTTTAGCTTAAAATCTAATTTGTCTGATATGAGAATTGTTACCCCAGCATTCTTTTGAGGTCTGTTGGCATGTAAGATGTTTCTCCATCTCCCACTTCCAGTCTGGATGTATTCTTAGGTTCAAAATGAGTCTCTTGTAGACAGCATATGTATGATTCCTGTCTTTTTATCCAATCTGCAGCCCTGTGCTATTTCCTGGGAACATTTAGACCATTCACATTGAGAGTGATTATTGAAAGATAAGATTTTATTGTCATCATGTTGCTTGTGAAGTCCTTGTTTCTATAGATTGTTTCTATGTATTTTTGTTCTATATCACACTTGGGAGCTTTCTCCTTTTATATAACCCTCCTTAATATTTATTGCAGGGCTGACTTAGTAGTCACATATTCTTTCAGTCTCTGCTGTTCCTGGAAGCTCCTTATCTCTCCATCAGTTCTGAATGGCAGCCTTCTGGATAAAGAATTCTTGACTGCATGTTCTTCTCATTTAGTACCCTGAATACGTCCTGCTAGCCCTTTCTGTCTTGTCAGGTCTCTGTGGACAGGTCTGACATTCTTCTGATGTTTCTCTGTATGTAAGGAATTGCTTCCCCCAACTGCCCTTAACATGTTTTCTTGATTCTATGTAATTTTACTATTACCTGCCAGTGCATTGGTCTGGTCTCCTTGATCTTGGGAGAGGTCCTCTCTGCCTCTAGGATGCAAATTATTGTTTCAGTCTGAAGATTAGGGAAGTTCTCAGGTATGATTTGGTCAAATATATCTTCTAGTCCTCTCTATCTCCATGCCCATAGGGAACCCAATAATTCTGACATTGCAAATTTTCATGGTGTCTTTTATTTCTCTAATTCTATTTTCATGGATTTTAAGTTCTTTGTTCCAGGCCTCCTCCTCCTGTTCCTTCTTTTCTATTTGTTTGTCTTCAAGATCACTAATTCATTCTTCTGCCTCATTCACCCTAGAGTATTTAGATTAGATTGTATCTCATTGATAACACTTTTAAATTCTGCCAGATCCACTCTCATTTCTGCCCTTAGAGAATTTATGTTGCCATTAATAGCTTTTGCCAGCCTAACTATTTTCTCTAAATTTGGAGTCTATTTCTAACATCTTGCTTAGATCTATATCCATTAACTCTGTAGGGGAGGCAATTATCTCTAGGTCTTTTCTTTGTTGGGAATTCCTCCTCCTAGTCGTTCTGTTGAGTTGTGGTTGAGGGGATGTACAGTTGAAAATATCAACCACAATCCAGACAAGGTACACCCTGGGAAGGTTTGGAGCAATCAGAAGTCACCACCACAAACAAAAACAAAAGCAAAAAACCTAAAACAGTAAAAATGAGACCCAAGAGTAAGACTTATAAAATGCAAAGACAAAAACAAAAAGACCATAAAAAATAAACAAAAACAAAAAAGGAGCCCAAAATAAAGGTGAGGGATTGACAAGAATTGGCTATAACCCTTGATGTGGGTGAGAAAGAATATTTCAGTTCTTCCTGGGAGCATTTTGTTCTTTTTGTTAAAGAACTCTACTTTCCAGAGATACAGGGAAATTAAAACTGGTGTATATATGAAGGTAGTATTTAATTGAAGCTTATATCTACATTTCTACATATATATAAAAAGAAAAAAGTATATGTATAAAAAAGTTCAAGTTAAAAAGTTACTATGAAATATGTTGTATTAAACATATAGTTGAAATAAGTAGGTTTTTAAAAAAGCAAGAAACATGAGAAAGAATTTTAAAAAATTAAAAAAATAGAGAGAGAGAAAAGTTGTATCTAAGAAATACACAAGCCTTGAGGCAACACCAGGAGATTAATATACATTTTTCCCCTGGTGTTGGGGTTTCATAGTTTTATGGGGACCCTGTGGTTATTGTCCTCTTGTTCTTTCAGCTTGTCTTCTGGGAGAGGAACCTGCCACATTGTTTTTCAGTCAATCCTGCTTGGATGGAGTTGCCTGCTCTCTATCAAGGGTCTTGGCTCTGTGGAAACTATTTTTTGTTTCTTTGTTTGTTTTGTTTGTTTTTGTTTTGCTTTTGTTCTTTGGAGGCTTTTGTTCTCTTGTGCCTTTTCGTACCTTTTTGGAGGGTCAGAGTGAAGTAAACTGTCTTCACCCTGACATCTGCGTCAGAAAGAAGCCACAGTCTGTTCCTTTCTGAATCCTTCAGAACACACTGACACCTCTCTATAAGCGCTGCTGAAAACCGCAGCATCCCACAAGCAGTGTGGACCCCCAGCGATCCTCTCAGTGGTAGACACAGGCCTCCACTTGTCTCTGTACCCCTGTGCCACCAAAACCATGAGTGATCCCAGTCCAGATGGGCTCCAGTCCAAGCCAGGTCCTTTTGGGTATGATTCGTGGTGTCTTATGGCCAGTCTGGTATTGTGGGTTTAGGTCTGCACCTGTGGCCACTGGGTCCCAACATTTGCCTCTTAAGCCCCTTTGTTCTGTTTGAGCACTGTTTATCAGTCCCTATCTCACAGCCACTGGTCTTCAAGCTGTCGTTGGTCCCCTGGTCAGGATGCTTTTGCACTGGGTTATTACTTTCCAGTGGCTAACTTCTTGTGGCTCCCTCCCCTTTCTGTTTATCCTCAGATATCTGTGCTATCCAAACTCCATCCTTTGTACCTCTCAACTGATGATCCTCTGCCCCCATAGAGGTCCAGATGTGTATAATTTTGCATCTCAAACTGATTTCATGGGTGTTCAGAGTGGCTTCAGAGATTTCTAGCTAAATTCAGGGAACTGGTTGAAAAGGAGTCCCCCACTCCTCACCATCTAGGGCCCTCTTAAATTCATTTTAAGCACAGAGACTCAGAACTTAAATCAGTTCTGGGATTTATAGAATCCCAGTTCACCTCAGTGAGTTTTGGTTCAGTCTTAGTGAGTTTTCTGCCTTGTGGCTCAGATTTAAGAGCCAAATCAACAAACTAGGTAGAGTCTCCTGGATTCCTGAAATATAAAATGATAGATATTTCTTAAAGAAAGAATATGCCCATTGTCTGATTTGTGCAATAAATATTGCTGGAGAACCCTGAAGATAACCAAAATTTAATCCACAAAATTCAGGACAAAGCAATATAGTGGAAAGAATGCTGGGATAGATATTTTAAAAAATTGTTCCTCAAATAATGTATTGACTTCTTAGCAAGATAATCCGGAAATATTTCATTTCTCTGCATTTTGGTTGCACCATCAGGAAATGGAGATAGTAATTTCCACTTTGTTTTTCATAGGATTATTGTGCAGCTCAATGATCTTTTTTCAAGTCATAAACCATCACCATATAAATACAAAAGTACTAAATGGATTTAAAAACTTAGAATACTTCAAATGCAGAAAAAGAGAATCATTTTCAAAGTTAATTGTCCATGGGGCGTCTGGGTGGCACAGTCAGATAAGCATCCGGTTCTTGGTTTCAGCTCAGGTCATAAGCTCAGGGTTGTGGGATCACTGTCAAGCTCCACACTCAGTTGGGAGTCTGCTTGGGATTCTCTCTCCCTCTCCCTTTGCCCCTCCCCATGCTCACACAGGCACATTCTCTCTCTTGGAAAAAAAAAAAAAGCAGAGGGGGAGGAGTCAAGATGGCAGAGAAGTAGGAGGCTGAGACGACATCAGCCAGCAGGAGATCAGCTAGATAGCCTATCAAACCATTCCGAACACCTACAAATCCAACAGGAGATCGAAGAGAAGAAAAACAACAATTCTAGGAACAGAAAATCGACCACTTTCTGAAAGGTAGGACCAGCGGAGAAGTGAATCCAACGTGACGGGAAGATAGACCCCAGGGGGAGGGGCCGGCTCCCGGCAAGCGGCGGAGCACAAAATCAGAACTTTTAAAAGTCGGCTCCACGGAGGGACATCACTCCAGAGGCTAAACTGGGGTGAAGACCTCACGGGGACAACGTGGACTCAGGTCCCACGGGGTCACAGAAGGATCGGGGGTGTCTGAGTGTCGCAGAGCTCACAGGTATTAGAGCGGGGAAGTCGGCTGCGGAGACAGAGCCGAGGTTTCCTAGTGGTCTGTGACACGGACCGGTGCTCTGTGCGAGGCGTCCCCACAAGATCCGGGGAGACTCCGACCCGGGAGAGCTCAGGGATCTACGGGGTCCGGAGACTCCAGGTGGGACTCTGCCAGAGACAGAGACGCTTGGTCACAGGCTGGTTAGCTCGGAGCACTCCCAGAAGCCAGTGAGACGGGACTGATGATGCACGATTTTCTCTGAGCGCGGTCTGCGGGCGCGTGCGGTCTGCAGGTGCGCGCAGTGTCGGCGGGCCCGCGGTGTCGGCGGCCCGCGGGGTCTGCGGGCCTGCGGTGTCTGCGGGCGCGCGGTGTCTGCGGGCGGACGTGCGCGCACACTCTCCGACGCAAACGTGGGCTAGGGAGACTGGAGGGATTAAATGCTTTTCTCTGAAGGCGCACTGAAGACTGGGGCCCCTAGCTCTCAGCTCCTCTGAACCGGAGATTGGGAGGCCGCCATTGTCATTCCCGTCCTCCAGAACTCTACAGAAAGCGCGTTCAGGGAACAAAAGCACCTGAAAGCAAACCTGAGAGGATTACTTAGCCTGGCCCCTGGTAAGGGCGGTGCAACTCCGCCTGGGGCAAAGACACCTGTGAATCACTACAACAGGCCCCTCCCCCAGAAGATCAAAGAAATACAGCCAAGACCAAGTTCACTTAACAAGGAGAACAGCGGATTCTTATCTGGACAAAATGACAAGGCGGAAAAACTCACCACAAAAAAAAAGAGCAGGAGACAGGACCTAAGGCTAGGGACCTAATCAATACAGACATTGGTAATATGTCAGATCTGGAATTCAGGATGACGATTCTCAAGGTTCTAGCCGGGCTCGAAAAAGGCATGGAAGATATTAGAGAAACCCTGTCAGGAGAAATAAAAACCCTTTCTGGAGAAATAAAAGAAATAAAGTCTAATCAAGTTGAAATAAAAAAAGCTATTAATGAGGTGCAATCAAAAATGGAGGCTCTTACTGCTAGGATAAATGAGGCAGAAGACAGAATTAGTGATATAGAAGACCAAATGGCAGGGAATAATGAAGCAGACCAAAAGAGAGACAATCAACTACTGGACCACAAGGGGAGAATTCGAGAGATAAGTGATGCCATAAGACGAAACATTAGAATAATTGGGATTCCAGAAGAAGAAGAAAGAGAAATAGGAGCAGAAGGTATACTGGAGAGGATTATTGTAGAGAATTTCCCTAATATAGCAAGGGGAACAAGCATCAAAATCCAGGAGGCCCAGAGAACACCTCTCAAAATCAATAGGAATCGACCCACACCCCGCCATCTAATAGTAAAATTTACAAGTCTTAGCGACAAAGAGAAAATCCTGAAAGCAGCACGGGACAAGAAGTCTGTAACGTACAATGGTAAAAATATTAGATTGGCAGGAGACTTATCCACAGAGACCTGGCAGGCCAGAAAGAACTGGCATGATATATTCAGAGCACTAAACGAGAAAAACATGCAGCCAAGAATACTTTATCCAGCTAGGTTATCATTGAAAATAGAAGGAGAGATTAAAAGCTTCCAGGACAAACAAAAACTGAAAGAGTTTGTAAACACCAAACCAGCTCTACAGGAAATATTGAAAGGGGTCCTCTAAGCAAAGAGAGACCCTAAAAGTATTACCAGAAAGGAACAGAGACATTATACAGTAACAATCACCATACAGGCAATACAATGGCACTAAA